>BCLG01003847.1:0-23855 GCA_001602295.1 Zoysia matrella
GGCGGACGGGGCGGTCTTCGCCGAGTCGGGCATGACGCCGTAGTACCGGGCGCCTATTAGCTTCCTGCAACAGTGGCATTTGATGACACAAGCTTCTTTCACAACAAGCAGAGCACAGCGCATGCGTCGTTACTTGTTGCAGTTGCTTCTGTTGAAGTCTGGGCCTTCCATGCACACGCCCTTCCACCGCGCCGGCACCCGCCCCATTCCGGCGTCGTTGAAGCTGGGCGACTCCGGCCAGACACCTGGCGGCGGCGGCGGCATGATACACAAACGCGC
The DNA here is from genome assembly GCA_001602295.1 of Zoysia matrella. Lineage (NCBI taxonomy): Eukaryota > Viridiplantae > Streptophyta > Magnoliopsida > Poales > Poaceae > Zoysia > Zoysia matrella. Next base: position 280 of record BCLG01003847.1, read on the forward strand.
ACGTCAGAACCGGCACACGCGTCAGTGCCACTTCCACATCGTTTCGATTCATAACTTACGCACCTGTATCGACGATGCCGATGATGACATCGCCGGACGCCCGGCGACCGAGACGGCCGGACTGGAGGCCGGACTGCCCCTCCAGGAAGTCCCACGACCGCGTGGTGTGCAGCTGCAGCGTGCGGTCGCGGAACACCGACACCACCCTCTCGTGCCCTGCCAAGAACGCAAGTGGGAACACCATGTCCCGATCAGGTTCCCCCACCGACGCCACCTTCCCACGATCACCGCAACACAGACACAACAACAAATCAGCAAGCGCACCGGCGATCGCGGCGGCCTCCTCGGCGGTGAGCTCGGCGGCGAACCCCTCGAACGTGTGGTGGAAGCTGTGCTTCAGCGCCGCCCTCCTCCCCTGCTCGCGGCTCGGGACGACGGACGACAGCATCTGCAGGTGCGACGCCCGCACCGCTTCCGGGTCGGCGCCGGTGCCTCCCGACGACGGGCTCCCCATGTAGACGACGTACGACTGAACCGGCACCACCACCACCACCACCAAATCAACAACAACCACAATTCATTCAGTAAGCCTCATCGATCAATTAAGCGACACAATCCAACAGTACTACGTGCTTCTACCTCTCTGGCCTGTCCCGGTTCAGCTGAGACCGAAAGGATGGGTACCAGGAAGCGGTAGGCGAGGACGAGGACGACGAAGCGCGCCGTGTTCACCATTGTTGCCGGTGCCTACACGAACCACCAGAGGCCGGTGTTCCAGAGATAACAGCCGAAGGAGACGGCGATCATCCGGCGACGAAGAACCAGTAGTAGGGAGTGAGGGACCGACGCCGCAACCACGGGCACAATTTGTAGCTGGATAGGCGCCTCGCTTTGGGCAGAATCGGATTCACCTGATCTCTGACTGGTGGTCTCTTTACGGTTCGGTGGAGCAGTGGCCCCGGCTCGCTTTCCGTGCGACCATGGTGGATGGAAGATTGGAAGCTTCTCCTGGTGGGGATACCGGTTACGGCCGCAGCCGTCGCGACGGGCCGCGTGGCGTATCTGTCTGAGACGACGCCAAACTGTCGCTGGAAACGACGAGATTGCTTGGCGCCGGGGAATGGAATATATATATATATGTTCAGAAGTTAAAGTTTTCTATCTATCTATGACTAAACTTGCCTTTCCGTGGGCATACTTAATATCTTGAAGTGCATGCTGATGGTGAAGAAAAGCATTGCAAGGAAAGCTATGATGGATAATAAAGCCACACCCCTTCCTTTCAACCGCATATGAGTTGTTGTTTGTTTGTCGTAAAAAATAACTTATCAAAACACATGCACACTACTCACAGTTGTGTCGGTGTAGGGTAGGCTATGCCATGAGGGCGTATCGGATAACCTTGCCTTTAGCTAGTGACTAGTGATCCTCATTTTATGGTAGTTGAGCTTTCATCTCCCCACCAAAGGAGCTCAGTTGGCATTGGCAGCCATGGCATTGCCACCAGCACATTTCTTTCCTCTTCCTCCTCCTCCTCCTCCGGTGCCGATCACGATGCTATATACCCCTTCCGTTCGTAAAATGATGATGCCGTTGACTTTTAAATCAACTTTGATCATTCGTCTTGTTTAAAAAATTTGCTCGAATGTGTAAAATTTTAAATTATGATTTAAATAAATCTAACGATAAATCAAATTATATCAAAATATATGAAATTTATTAATTTTCTTTAAATAAAACAAATGGTCAAAGTTGAATTTAAAAGTCAATGACGACAATTAAAAAACAAAGGAGTATAATACATTACCTTGGGATCGCCGACGATCGTTGTTTCCTCATTTGCAGGTCTGGATCTGAGGTGGCGATCTGATCATATACCGATAGTGATGCAGTAGTGGGGACTAAAGTGAGGAAGAAACACCAGAGATTTGGGAGCTATACTAATCAATACGGTGGAAATTTCTTCTCATTTAGATATACCAGTTTTGCTCAAAAAATTTAGATATACCAGTGGAAAGCAGATAAACTACACAATCACATGTTGCTGAGTTCAAGTAGGCTAGTTAAAAAAAATGCCTTTTAATCTCTAACAACAAAAAGTTAAAGCTTCCTTACAAACCAAAAGAATCAGAAACAAAGAAAAAGCTAAAAAACTGGACATTTTGGGAGTTTATGATGATTATTCTTTTCTTGAGTATCAAGGGGCCGGCCATAAAGAGAAACGTGGGGGCAGTGTCTCTGACCTGAACTTGAACTGTAGCAACTGAGGTTCCTTTGATCACTTTGCTTGCGTAGGTTAGTCGATGGAATCAATCCTTGTGAGGTTGCAGTTTTTAGCATGACATGTAACAGCTACAACAGCCCCTAACTTGTGCAAGAAAGAATAGATGTTGCCGTAGTGCTGGTCCTCCCATAGAGAAAGCACATTAATCTTATAAGCAAAGAGAAAATCAGAGAGACTGGCTACACCAGACTGTGACAAGATTCAATTATAGAAATCCAGAACCAGATTTTACAAGCTGTATGCTCTGAACATCAACAATTTGGCAACACAGAGCAAGTGCAAAATCTCATGAAAGTGAGGGAACAGTGGTGCTATTTATACGTTCTTGAGCTTCTTCATCTTCGACGGTGGCCATCTACCTTTCTTCCTCAGCCGCCTCTTGCGGACGAGCCGCTTCCGCCGCTGCCTCAGCTTCTTGGCCAGTTTCATCCGCGCCCTCTGCTCCAGGATCATCTGCTGCTTCGACTCGAGCGACATTTCCTCGATCTTAACTGCGGGCTTTGGCTCTTCTGGTTGCTCCGCATCAGGCTCACCGCTGGCATCTGCAGCGGCATGAACAATAACTGGCCTCTTCTCGGTGAGAGAATAATGGTTGGCAGTGATTTTCAGAGGACTCTGCAGGGAGGCGAGATTCTTGCATTGCAGCAGCCTTGGGGCTGCAACAGTAGTGACATAAGGGCAAATCACTTAATACCTAGTAAGATCTCATCTGCAATATTCCAAACTCTGAAAGCGTTGAACATGCAATTGGAAGCGGCAAATGCGGTTATAGTTCTTGCTTGCATCACTAGATGAATCTAACAGTCAAACCGTTTGAAGACAATAGCAACTTGGTTCTTGCCACTATCATCAAACGTGACTGACCTCACCTCATAGAGTTGCTGACCTGACCATTTGGCGGTCGAATGAAATGCGAAAGCAACAAACTTTGGGCGTCTAATTACTCGTTTAACAACTGATAACTGATATATATAACCTCTATTCATGCACAGGCAGCACACAAAGCACCTCCCAGGAACTTGCCCCAAGAAATTCCCTAACAGGCCAAGAACATCGATAGACGCTGCAGCGCCAATGCTGAACCCGCGAAGTACGAGGAACATCTACTTTCATCATCATGATTCGCGGCACGGGGTTTACCAGCTACTAAAACAAGCCACCGTTCCAGGAAGGAATCGAGCGAGCCTCACCTAGGGAGAGTTGAACTTGGACGAGACGAAGGGGTCGAGGAAGGATCAATGACCAGCACCCTGCGGTCGAAGCCGGGCTCCAAGATCCACGAGTCTGTCGTCACCGTTCGAATCTAAGGCTCCAAGAATCAAGATCCATGGTTCACAAAAAAAAAAAAAACTAGATCGAGGCTCGGGCGTTCGTCGCCTCGTCGGTATAGTACTACTCAATAACCAAAAAGACGCGGTTTGTACTCATATAAACGCAGGTTTTCACTCAGCGCACGTTCGTACGTACAGATTTGTTTGTACGTAGTTCATCACATCATAGAAAAGAAAACCAGATCTACGTTCTAAGCTCCACACCCCATCAATCAAGAAAGAACTAGACCGATCGATCAATACTACGACGACTAGCTAGCTGCTAGGATCGATCGATCGGTACGTGCACCGGATCTACAACCTGAGCTCGAGGTCAATCTCGCCGTGGACAGGCTCAGGCTCAGGCTCAGGCTCAGCCCGCACCTCCTCAGCCGGCGGCTCCTCCCCGAGAATGCGGGCCATCATCTCGTCGAACGAGCATAGATCGGCCCACCCGGGAGGTTACATGCCGTCTATGAGGTCTTGTGCCAATAACTCAGGGAGCTGGGTCTCGTAGCCGCCGGTGTCGTCGGCCGGCAGCACCGGCTGATGATCAGCAGCCGCCCACGGCCCCGCGGCGCAATGCGCCACGATGGCGTCCAGATCCGCCTCCGTGATGGGGGAGTCCGTGATGATTGTCACGTCGTCATCATCACCCTCCGTGCTGGGGGAGCCCGTGGTGGTGATTGTAAATGTCACGTCGTCATCTTCCTCCGCCGGCGGCAGCGGCTGAACCTGACGGTGAGCGTCGATGGCCGCCTGACCCGACGCGGTGGTGTCCATCGTCGGCTCCGCGATTGTTGCCATGGGATTGCGCGCGTCAAGATGATTGATATGGAACTGAGCTCGTGGCCGATTAAAAAGCCACGGGAAACCCTCTCCCAAATTTATAGACGGGAGGAAGCAACTGATTCCTCCTACAGTCACGCTTGCCCGGCTCCTGAATTTCCGTTGGTTCGGCAACGTCTGGGACCCATTTCTTCTTCTAACTTCAGGAGAATCAGGAGTCAACTCCTGTTGTCGTTCTTCTTTCACTTTATTTTCAGCAATAATCGATAAAATGAGCGTATGAGTCTAATCAATTCAAAGAAAAAAAAATCACAGTCTGATGCTAAAAGAACTCATCAAAGTAGGGATCTATCCAATTATAAAAGAATCCTGAGAAATGGAAAATTGACTCAATATTACTGGTTCCACTTTAGCATTACAACACATGGAATTCACTCCGCAGATCATCAGTTCAGGAGGTTTCCACTTAGTGCGAGGAGCTCTCAATAAATTCTATCTACAATAACGAGCTCCAACGTTTTTCTAAGAAAAGGTTGCAAGCATGCTAGAAGCTTACAAGCTACCACAGTTGCTTCTACCAGGAGTTCCAGCGGAGTTAATCCGCTGTAAATCTACCGTCACCCAAGCGAAGAGAGCAGCTTGTCCCTTTCAGCAGTTTGTCTCGTATGTTGCAAGCCCTTGCAGTTCTGGGCCCTCCAACCTTGGATTACTGTCAAAGCTGCAGACAGATAGGCTCCACTTAGAAACAATGCAGAGAGGTCTGCAGAATGGGATGAATATTTTACACAGATTTTTAGTTAAGGGGTAATGATTATAATCCAGCTATCTCAACTGACAGCAGTCAAGTGAAAAAAGCAAATGAAACTGGTCCAATCAAATGTCCTTAAGGAATTTAAAGAAATGGTAGCATGTGGCCGAATCAACTGGATAAGAACGACTACAATTAAGTAAGTTACTGCAGCATGGATAGAATAAATCATTGATAACGATTATTCTATACATGCCACTCATTTACATGTAAGAATATGTGAGCAATTTACCAATCAAAGCAGTATTACAATAACAAAAAATCGACGACTTCCAAAGAAATTGCAACTTGGTTGTGATTCTTCATAAATCAATTTTATTACTTGCAGGTTGCAATGGTATTGATTTTGGATTTAAAAACTTGAGCTAGCATGTTCTTTAGATGCAGAAAGGCAGAAAACAAGTAATCTGTGCATTTGGTAGATGAATGACAAGGAGTATATAGGTCATACTTGCTCAAGGGTATGTGCTCAAAAGGCCCACTAGTTGGAATTGTACCACAAATGTCATTGTTTGAGGCATCCCTGGAAGCAGGAACACACAAGATAAATTGTTTGCATTAACTTGTACAATAAACTAAGTAATGTGTCAGATACAAAACTGGAAGCACAACACTTACATCACTTTGAGGCTAGAGATTTTTGTCAGTTCCCTTGGAATTGGACCGGTCAACTGGTTGTCATTAAGTCGTCTACAAAAAAATAAAACATAAACAGGTGAGAAATAACTGGATTTACTAACAACATACCAAGTGTCATAATCTGCAAAGAATATTAAAGAATTGATCTTGCATATTGTACGGAGTATGCTTTTAACAGTGTACACGCAAACATGGTAGAGTTAGAAATTGAATATTCATACTTACAAAAATACTAAGGATTTTAGCTTGCCAAGTTCCTTTGGTATGGTGCCTGTGAGGTTGTTGTTATACAGATCCAAGCTGATAAGGCTCTTCAGATTCCCAAGCTCAGCTGGGATAGTGCCTTGAATATTATTTTTGTAGAGTTCTCTGCAACAATTTAGAAAGTCATCAGAGCACTACTACAAATGCAAAGTTTTTCTCTTACGCAGAAGTACAAGCGCAAAGTTCACATCTGTGAATTAAATGTTGTTGGAAGTCTTATCTGTGATCAGAGTATATATTAAAAAGAAATAAACCAAAGCAATCTATGTGTCACGAAGCAACATCTAGAGACTCAATGATGCAACATTAGATGACAATAGCTGTCAGCAAATAGCACATTTGTAGTAGTACTACTGAAATATCTTGTTTACACCAAATGAGATTGATCAATATTGATCTCCTAATAAATTAAGGCTCCATTTAACATTGCAGTGGCTTTTTTTAAAAATGCTTATCGATTTCCTATTTTAGTTGGAAACATATTTTTCTTTTGAGATGATCGGACATATTTTTAAGATCTGTTACAATAGAGATCATACAAAAGGCCAACTATTCCTCTAACTAGCTAGAGTACACAGAACAACAATCACAAACAGAGTCCAAGTTTTAGAAGAAACAAAGAAAGGGCCAAGTGGGAGGAAGTTAGAGACACAACTATTGTCTGCATAACTAAGTATAATCTGACATTTTTCTGCCATGATTAAATTTGTTTTCTCTGCATCAGCACTATTTCTCCTGCCCACTCAAGATTTACAAGCTATAATGATGTAACAAGATGACTGTACCACATCAGATTTTTGCTAATCAAAATTTTACAATCAAACAGGATGATTTCTAGTATATCTATTTTTATGTTAAAACGGCATGAATTTGACATCGCGAAAGAAAAAAAAAAATACAACAATGTTTAGCCAGACTCACAGATACTGCAGGTGCTCCAGGCGCCCCAGTTCAGGGACAAGTCGGCCTGACAAATTCGAGTTACCCAAATCCCTACAAGATACACAAGTGCAAGAAAATATTAGATGAACACCTGAAATAGACGGAATATACTTTTCAAGTTTCAGAAACGAGAGCATCATATATTCACATCGTACATGCCGCGACACGCCTATCGAGTTCAATAGATAGCAATTCGAAAAGCACATTCAGCTACGGATCCAAGAAATTCAGAAGCATCGTGGGAGGTGCCGAAGAGAGGGCCGGGGAACTCACACGCGGGTGACCCGGCCGTCGCGATTGCAGGTGACATGGAACCAGGTGCAAGGGTTGACGAGCGTGGGGTCCCAGCTCTGGAGCACGCCCCGGGGATCCGCGAGCGCTAGCCGCAGCGCGTACAGCGCGTCTCCCTCCAAGTTGGACGCCGAAGCCACGGAGGCCGGCGAAAGCACCACCGCGGCGACCATCAGCGCCACCGCCGCCGTCGCCCACGCCATCAGCGTTGCTAGGGTACCGAGAGGAGGCGGCGAAGGGAGGAGTGGGGAAAGTGTCTAGCAGCAACCAGCAAGGACGGAGGAGTGAGGAGAGCGAGGAGTGCACTGAGCCGAAAGCTCGGAAGTGGAGCGGGTAAAGATTCCTCCTTGCTCGCGCGGATCTTCTGCGGCGCACAGCACAACCAGCTGGTGCTGGCCGTCGCCTCGTTTCGTCCGTGCGCCGCAACCAAGCGGGCCCCAGCCGGCCCTTCGGCTCTTCTGCCGGCTGCCGAACTGCTTTCAGGATACCGCTCACCGCTCTCGCCTTGCTTTGGGCGCCGCTCCCATAGTGAAAAATAAAAAAACTAAAAAAATCTAGGGTTTGTTTCCGTGCCATTTCCGGGGAGCCCACGGCCCCGCAGACCTCCGTACCGTCCACCTTCCCCACCTCCATCCTCCGTCCCCAGCAAGAGGCGGCGGCGGCGGAAGGGCGCTCCGGACCAGAGTCAACTCGTTGTGATCAGCGGCTGCTCGAGGACCAAGCTCCCGCGGCGGCGGCGGCCTCTGCGCCGCGGAAAGGCCGCCGGCGGCTTCTCGGCAAGGTAAAGCTGGCTCCTTTCGATCGGTTCTGCCCCTCCACCCCTCCCCCACGGCCCGACGTTGCGTTTTCTCTGGTTTGAGCGAAATTCTAGTGCGGTGGCTTGCTTGCGGCTAGCTTATGCTGTGGTGTCCGTGTTGCTGGGATACGCTCACCTTTCTCGGGTCTGGTATTATTTCAGTTATGGTTCTGCATTGGCTCTATCAAATGGGTGTTACCCTGTCAGATGACCTGAATTACTGATGATTGGTATGCGAAATAATAACGGGGCGTGAAAAATCTAGTTCTTTTAAATTCTCTCTGAAAATGCATTTATTTTCCTGCGTTATGAAATCATACATAGTAGCTATCTCTAAACGAATTTCTCAGTCCATTCATCGAAGCTTGTTGCATCCTTTATTGGTTCCTCCCGTCCTTCTATGTCGAAGCGTCCACTGGGCATGTCTGCACAATCAAGTTATGAGAATTTTCTGTGTGCCAGATGGTCTTTTGCTGCTACTGATAGTTGGCATAGTCCATTCCTCACTTCCGACACCCTTGTAGGATCCATATTTTGATCTGTTTCTTTGTAGAAACTGGAAAGTGCGGATCAAACTTTCTTACGTTTATAAGGAGTTAGGAGGTAAAACATAATTCTTTGTAGTTCAGTTCACACTCATCACACCAGCCAAAGTGTTTCATAGCGACCATGCGCAATAGTTCAGAATCATTTTCCATTCACTTTTTGACAGTCTGACTCCATATATTAGTTCCTGAAGCCTGTGGAGTCATGGATATGATTATGTGTGCCAAGTGGGTGCTTGCCTTAATTTTCACCTCTCTGTAGTATATAGAACTTTATTTGTCTACATCAAGTAAGATGAGTGCTTTTTTGATGAATCAAACTGAAATCCATTGTTTTTTATATAGTTATGTGTTGTGTGCAGTCTATTCCAGAATCGGTATATGGATGAAGTGTTGCGCTGGTTGTGCGTAGTAGTGTCCATGCTTTATCAATTTTTAATATTATGCCTATTTGACCTTTCTTTTTTTTTATATCAACAAATAGGCAGTATCAACTTGATTCATTGGTTTGCCTCACTGTGAAAGCCACATTTGAAGAATTGAGGTGTAGCCAATGATGGCAGATGCCAGCCCTAGAACGGATACATCAACAGATGATACTGATGAAAACCACATGGTCAGTCCTGTTTATCATGATCTGAGGTGTTTGGCGCAAACATTGTTACATGGCTCCATGTTATGAGTGAAAATTGATCCATTTTTTCTTTTTGAAATATTATGTAAGCCATCATTGATGTTAATGCATATAGTCCCAAAGAATTTGTCTTTTAGCTTTTGTGCCACCATACTATCATATAGGACACTAGAAGCTTGGCACACCACTTCAACCATCTGGCTTAAATTCTATGACTAACATCTTCTTCGATAACCCCATTATCTGCAGCATCGATACCAAGTAGCAGAAAGTGTTTTTTTTTTGTTACCACCTGGTGGTCATCAAGTCTAACATATCCCTTCTCGTAGTAGCATTGAAATAACACCTTATGTATTCTATTTTAGACCTATAGTAATTGAGAAATCATCAGTGCCTCCATCACTTGTTCGGACACTTGTCACGATATAATTGTACATATCCTTAATGAGAGTATTGTGTTTTGTGGAGACCTTATTCCTTTCTAAGGCCTGCCACATGACCACTATGTTAATGAATGATGCCAAACAAACACTCTTCTAAGGGAGGAATTATGGGAACTTGATTGTTTTGTGCATATATTGTCATCTGCAGATTGTAGTAGGACAAGGCGCCCTTGGTGCGGCTTCGGACTCTAGTGACAGATCCAAGGATAAACATGGCGATCAAAAGGTATTTGTTTTGATGCAGTATTATCTTTTCTGGTTCATATTATTTCTGGTTCTATTTGGAATGAAATATTTTGCTCATGCATTGGAGTTTAGACACTGCGTCGGCTTGCTCAAAATCGCGAGGCTGCAAGGAAGAGTCGTTTGAGGAAGAAGGTGTGTGAATTTTAGTTTTGATGATTTTTTAAGTCTTGCTATTACACTTTGACTTCAGCTTGGTAGTATTCCGTTCTGTATGGTAGGCATATAGTATTATGCTATCCTGGTTCAGGTTTCCATTTCCTCTAACATTCAGTTACCTGTGTCTGTACATGCAGTACATTGCTTATTCTATTGTTGTTTTGTAGAAATATTTCCCACACGTGTATGCAGTAGCTTTGCTTGCTTAAGGCTGGAATATAAACCAAGGAAAAGAAAAGGCATATCAGTTTCTACCTGTTTAGCTTCTTGTGGAGTTATTGAATACCGTGAAAGTTTCACGTGAATTATTGACTAGCGGCGTTAAACATAAAAGCTTCCTTGGTTCTACCAATGAAAAGTATGTGATCTTAAAGCGTGATTAATTATTTATGATTGTAGTGCAAATTCATTTCATTGTATAATTAGTAGTTATAAAAAGTATATAGGGCAGCCCGGTGCATTTAGTCATAAAAGTATATCATACCAAAATACTCTCTTGTGGTATTAAGGGGCAATTCTGCCTTTTCTGCAGGCATATGTTCAACAGCTGGAGAATAGCAGGCTAAAACTTACCCAACTAGAGCAGGAGCTGCAACGAGCTCGTCAGCAGGTATAATCCTATTTCATGTCTGTTTACAACTCTATGTGCTATTTGTTTCATTTGAAGTTTGCTTGAGAAAATTCTCTTCTGCAGGGCATTTTTATATCTAGCTCAGTTGACCAGTCACAGTCCAAAAGTGGAAATGGTAATCATTAGTTTCTATGTAATTTATGCTTGAACATTACCACAAGTAGTCAAGTGGGAATACCGAATACATTTTTTTATGGAAAAATACTGCCTTTTTATTACAGGGGCATTAGCTTTTGACATGGAGTATGCGCGGTGGTTGGAGGAACATAATCGGCAAATTAGTGAGCTAAGGGCTGGAGTTAGTGCTCATGCAAGCGATACTGATCTACGTAGTGTTGTTGACAAGATCATGTCACACTATGATGAGATTTTCAGGCTAAAAGGAAATGCAGCCAAGGCAGATGTCTTCCATGTGTTATCGGGTATGTGGAAGACACCAGCAGAGAGATGTTTCTTGTGGCTTGGAGGTTTCAGACCATCTGAGGTTTTAAAGGTGTGTATATAGCATTGGAAAATGTATAATTTTCTGATTCCCCTCGGAAAGCAATGAGCGGCTTATTAATAAACAAATATATCAGCATAAAACCTCAAGGGTTTCCTTGCGATTTTGAGACATGCTATAATGTTAATGAGGTAGTAGGTTGGGAATGCAGCAGTATGTGTCTTCCTTTCATTTGTCCTATATGCCTTGTTTCTTGGTCATTAGGCAGTATGTTAGTTCATTCATTATTTACGGACTGGTGATTTCTATTGATGTGTCTTATAAATGTGAAAACTGCAGCTTCTGTCAACGCAGCTTGAGCCTCTTACTGATCAGCAGCTGTCAGGGATAAGCAGCCTTCAGCAGTCTTCGCAACAGGCCGAGGATGCTCTTTCCCAAGGAATGGAGGCCCTTCAGCAATCCTTGGCAGAAACCTTGGCTGGGTCTCTTTCCTCTTCGGGGTCAACAGGAAATGTGGCAAATTACATGGGTCAAATGGCCATGGCCATGGGAAAGCTTGGTACTCTTGAGAATTTCCTTCGCCAGGTATCAACCAGCTCTTTCAAATTTATGTTCTGCATATACAAGGGACTTCAGTTGATCTGCTGGGATCAAGGAAGTCTGGAGCTTGTGACTTCCTGTTGACTTTAGTTTACAATCATATGTTTAATTCTCCTACTTATCACCCCTTCCTTTCCTGTATTAAGGCTGATAACCTGCGGCTGCAGACCCTACAGCAATTGCAAAGGATCCTAACCACCAGGCAGTCTGCCCGGGCCTTTCTTGTGATAAGTGATTACTCTTCACGGCTCCGCGCCCTGAGTTCTCTCTGGCTTGCCCGACCAAAGGAATAGATAAGCGAATGACTTAGTGCAATACCTTGTCACGGTGGTGATGTTATTTTCAGGAAGATTTGACAGGACTGCAACAGACTTGTTTCGGTGATATCTGCACATACTTTGATCCAAAAGGATGGTGTGTAGTCATATAGTTGAGTGCATTAGTTCCTGGTTCGCGTTGTATTATCAACTGTTGTAATATTGTTCTTCTATTCATCACTACTGATGTATTTGTATGATCCTGATCTGCAGAAAATCATTAGGGCGCACAATGACATTGATGTGTCAGTTTTTGTTAACTCGCCTAATTACATTAATAACACCTTAGGAAAATTAGCGTGATCACATGCTTTTGGCAATATCGGCTATTCACTGCCTCAAAAATTAGCGCCTTATCAGTATTTATCATTACAAACTGCTAATAATTTTTTTAAATCAAATTATCACATCATGGTTTGTGTGGTCTCTAATGTGGGGAAGCTCAGTGTAAATAGAAATTGAATGCAAGAGCAATGTGACAACTATAATCGAATTTTACAAACTAATTACGTACTACTTAAGAATTATTTATGATGGGTTAGATCCTTCATAAGATAGTATGTAAGTAGTTTGTAAGATTTGTTTTTTAAGTATAACATTTCTCATTTTTAAATCAAGTGCAATAGTGGAAACATTAAACTTGCTAATACGAGCACCGATGATAATAATTAATAAACCTAGAGAGATTTAGAGAGATTGAAAATGATCTTTTTTATATAAAAAAATCAGACTTAAACTAGTCTAAATTAACCAAGGTCTTTTTTCTTAGCAATTTCGTTCATCAACTTTCTTCCCAGTTAATTTACTTTGAGATCAGTTAATTTACTTTGAGATGTACTCCCTCCATTAACTAAATGTTGTCATTTAGAACAACATGATTAGCTCAAATTTGAACTAATCATGCTGTCTTAGACAACATCATTTAAAGAATGGAGAGAGTATAAATACTCCTATGTCAAAAGGGGCTATGGTCATTCCCCTTATTTCTAACAAAGTGTTACTACCTGTCATTTTACAAATTTTCCAAAGAAATTATAGAAATATTGCATGAATCAGGACGACTATACAAGTAAAAGAAAACTCCTCGCGTCGTTACATCCTCAATCACGAGGACTTCATTAGAAATAACGACCTGGTAATAATGAATAAAGAAGACACGATCATTGCAAGAAGCTGCAGCTTCGATTATAAGCCAGAGTATATGCAACTCAAAATTTACAGCCTCTGACGACTAGCTCTAACCTAATAAAAGATGTAACCAAAAATTGAGATCGTAATCTCAGCCATCTATAAGTCAGCCATACCGCAATTGATCATGCGATCTTCCTTTTCCTTCCCTACGGGGGAAAAAAAACTAAACTGGCGACAAAATCAGCGAGCCTAGATCACACGTCCCAATTTACTTTACACTGTACACAGCCGGTGGTCCTATGTTCAGCCGTTGAGCTTCGCCAGGAACAGGTTGAGATCATACTCCTCGGCGTACTGTGACTGATCCCAAAGCTCATCCAATCCATTCAAAATGGACTTCAATCCCTTGCCACGGGATTTCCTCTTGGAATCTTTACCGGGGTCATCAGTGGAACTGCTTGGGAGGACCGACGCCTGCATGGCACATAAAAAGGGTCAGAAATAAGTCATTTCCATTAGTTCTCTACAGGCTAAAATAAACTGCCCCAAGGGTTTACTTTTCTTGAAGCCGGGGTCGATGTGAATAAATCAAGAAGCTGATCAGTGTTCATGGTTTTTAGGCTGGAGTTCTCAGCATTGATGACAGCATTGGCCACTGACACCTTGAACCTCTGGAGACTCATCACCTTCTCTTCAAGGGTTCCACGCATGATGAGGCGGTGAACATTCACCACTTTCTTTTGGCCCAAACGATGTGCTCTGTCCATAGCCTGTAAGAGCAGATCATTTGTACTACCTTTCAGCATTTCAGTCAGCCAGAAAATCATGTGACCAGACAGGACCTAAGCAATGGATAATGATATTGGACGTGCATCCTTTCCTTAACAGGTTACATTATTACACCTATAGTCACCTCTCACACCATTTAAGTAAGATAAAGAATGATAATACTGAAGTAATCAAACCTTTTTATCTCACTAGAATAGGTCATGATGCAACATAATTACCAAGATCAAATTACATACATTTCATAGATGGCAACACAATAAAATAGCATTGTATACTAGAGCCTGGTAGTGATGAAAAAGATGCCAAACTAACCTGAAGATCCTTCATTGGATTCCAATCATGCTCCATGAAGACCAATGTGTCAGCAGATGTCAAATTCAAGCCAAGCCCACCAACTGCAACAAGAGGGAATCAGAGCAGGCTTTCCCAACATATCAAGGAGCAATGCTCCAGTGCACAAATACTCCAAACCTACCATGAGTTGTTAACAGGAGCACATCAATGGTTGGATCTGAATTGAACGCTTTGACAATTTCAAATCTCTTCTCTGGTCCAACAGAGCCATCCAGACGCAAATATGTGATGCTGCAAAAAATGGAGTTTCCCAAATGAGATCGTTTAAGTAAAACAAAATATAGCACAAACAGAATAAAATGCCATAGGCACATGTGCCATCTATGGGATGGGCAAAAAGAAATGTCTAACATTGCCAATGATGAATGTTGATAAAGGAATATGAATTATAACTACCGATAAAAAGTGTCAAATCAGCAAAACGTCAACTGGTACGATGTCACTGAACCAGGTGATTCTAAATGATTTACAAATACAATGGGAAAATGAAGTAAAGGAAACAACATACAGTAAAATCATCCAAAAGATTAAGGTGCATTCGACATATGAAGCAAAAACCATGGAACTCACCTTCTCATGTGAGAATGGAACAGGTCCTTCTCAATAATGTCAAGAAAAGCCTGAAGTAGAGTTTGACCATAAGACATCTTTTAATTCAAACATGGATCAAATAGATAGAAGAGAGTGACAGACTCGATACCTTATGCTGAGCAAAAATCAAAACTCTGTGTTGCCCAATTAATGCTGAAGCATCAGGACTTGATATTTCTGACCCTATACCACACTCATTAAGTATTTCTTGAAGAGCAACAAGCTTCGGTGAGTGGTGAAGTTCATGAAGCTCACCACTGGTCCCAAGACCTGCTTCTTTTAAAATATCCACAAGATGATCAGGGGGGTTCTCCCCAGTTACCAGTAAAGGGTGGCTGCATAGTTTTAGTAGGTACTGCAATGCCTGCATTACAAAATCAAATTAAGTTACAGAGTGATGCCATGAAAAGGTTTTGTTGTTGGTGGTATGGTGATGCCATAAAAACTATGAATAAGCCAGAAAGTGATATCTAACTGCTGCACCTGAAATACGTGACGAGTTGCCTTTGGTTGGGAAGTAGATTCATCCGATTCGTTTGCTTTAACAATAGATGAGATCTCTTCTTTTGCATTAGAGGTGGAGAATTTGTCGTAAAGTTTGAGCTGCAATGAACTGAGATCACAATATCTATCCTGGATAATCTTCTCTGGAAGATCAGATAAAACTTCATCCTTTGTTCTTCTGAGTAGAAATGGCATGACCTGGTATAGCAGGGTCCTATTTATCAATGAAGGGCACAGCATGTGAATTTTCTAAAATCTACTGAAAATAACAAACACCTGCTTATGCAACGCCTCCATTGCAAGAATACCAGCTTCAGCATCTTTTGCAGAACATTTTGAATCTTTAGCAGCTAGCAATGGTTTTCCATATGTAGATTGGAACTGTGTAGAACAATGTTAGTAAGAAATTTCAGAACATGTCAGAGAGTTTATACTACTATGTCATTAACTCGACCATTTGACAACTACCAGTCTTGCTTAGACAATGTCATGTTTACAATGAGTCGTAAGTTGAGTTACCCATGCATCTCCTGCAGACTATCTGTTATTTAGTGAGTCAAGTGCGTGTCTCTGGTGCTAGTTGATGTGAATTGCACTTTACCCAATAGAAGTAAACATTCAGTTTAGTTTATTTATTTTACATCATCTTATCTTCATCTGGTTTATAAGAAACTTTTCAATGGTGTCCTTTTTCTTTGGTTGCATTGTTCCCAATATTTCTCTACAAAAAATTGATCTACCATGCATCCTAGTACATTCATTCAGAATTAAAGAGAAACTAGACACATTTTATGCAAAAACGAAGTGTAATGTCTTGTGTCAGATGACAATTGTCGCAATTAACTAGGAAGCTAAAGTAAACTGATGAAGATGCCAATAACGGAAATCTTAAATAAAAAAAAGGTGCTCGCCTAACATTCCAACAAGTTTCATAGGATTCAGATATGCAAGGAAGAACAAGTTTATGTTGAAACATTTAGGATGTAGCTATCCAAAACTTACTTGTTTTTCTGTCCCGAGAAACCCAGGCATAAGGAAGTCAAATAATGACCATAACTCCAATACATTGTTCTGCAATTCCAGCATACTATGTCAAAGTCACAACAAGGTAATAATAACATACAGCAGGGTCTTATGTTCACAAAGAACACAAATAGTTAAATGAGGAGTCAAGGACGTTCAAAGATGAATGAAATGGTGAGAAGGCATGATTGGAGTTGCAACTAAATTACCTGAATAGGAGTGCCACTCAAGATAAGGCGGTGTTGTGCTTTCAGCTGCTTCACAGCTGTTGTTATTTTAGATCTTGAGTTTTTTATTATGTGTCCTTCATCCAGAACACAATAGTTCCAAGATATGTTTCCAAGAAAGTCAATATCCTTGCGTATAATATCATATGATGTTATAACTACATTAAACATATCAAATTGACTACGAAGCATGACTCTGTCCTGTGATGAACCAATGTACTGAAGAGGTTTCATGATGGAGTTATCTATGTACTTTTCTATTTCATATTCCCAGTGGGCCACTAGTGTAGAAGGGCAGATAATCAAAGATACTGGATCCTTGTCATCATTGCGCACACGTGATTCAGCAATGTCACTCGCTACAATAGCAGACGCTTGAAGCGTCTTACCGAGACCCATGTCATCACACAGAATTCCATGCAATTTAAACCGCCTCAGGAATGCTAGCCAGTTTATTCCTTCTTGTTGATACCTGCAACAACCAGTCATACATTATCACATAAGCCAAATTAGAATCACTAATAATATGTAAGATTGCATACATGAAGCACAATATATTTCCACGTATGGATCAGAATAAATTCTCAATTGATTCCAATGATTCTCTAAAGTATATTATCGTCTATATAATGCTATCATAAGTAAAGCCATAATATATATAAAAAAATTACTTTTATAACAGATACCTTCGTAATTCAACACTAAGATTGATATTGAGCTTGAAATCATCAATTTGTGAATTGTCAAGAAGCTGTTCCAGGAACTGAACATCTTCTGTGCTGCTAGATAAGCGTTCATTTAGTCCATCAGGTAAAGGAACCCCCTTTGATAGTGGCAGCAAGGGAACCAGAGCAGCAAAACTGTGAGTCACAGTCTTCCTAACAGAAGCATCAGGGTCGCTCATACATCTCAAAAGAGGAACAACAAGGAAGGGAGAATAAGGAACCAATTCCACAGCCAAACCCTGAACAAGAAGGCTCAAAAGCATCCCAGCACCTTGTCTTGCACTGACAGAAGATAAATCAGACAGCATTGGAATAACATTTTCTATCACGACTATCATCACATCATCAGTCAATGACTTTGCCATTGATGTGATGCACCTTGCAGCCGCTAATCTAACAGCTACATGAGGATGACGCAAACAACCAAGAATACAGGGAAGGAGACTTAGCAGTTGAGGTCTTAAGGGCTTAGCCAGGTGAGGTGTAACTGAACGAACAATCTGCAATAACCAGCAACAGCATTGAAAATGTGAGCAAAAACCTAAAAGGCAGCTGTGATAGATTACAATAAAATATATAGCAATAAAAAAGTACAATACTTGATGCAGGATACTGGTTTGAGTCGTTTAACTATGGCTTGACAACAAGAGCGCATACTAGCAGTACTATACAAAACACAGAAAAAACAAAAATGCAATTTGATTCCAAATGGAACAAACCTGGATATTGTTTATGAGAAACTGTGGTTCTTTATCCTCACATGATCTGCCTAGCTGTGCAATATTTAGGAAATCTTCTGTTTGTACAGGTTCAAGAAACTCTGTAAGACAATCCCATAGCTTGGGAAGTTTTTCAAACAATGATGATCCAAATTTCTCACAGAGATGCTTTAAAGCCAACTCTGATCCTCGTCGGCTTATAAAACCTTCCATTTTTAACCTTTCTTCACTGCTAGAAGTCACATGCCCCCTAGATTTGTGACTGCTAAAACGTTTTCCAATTGACAGCAGATTCTGGTCCTCAATAACCTGCATCGAGTTGATAACTGCAACTTGCGGTGTCTCACTAGCATCACTGCATGTCAATGTGCAAAGATTCTTAGTAAGCTTGTCGTTCGGACCAGGTTTGCGGCCAACACAACTAAAAATGAGCTCAGCAAGTGCATCAGCAGCTTTATCTTGAAGTACTTCCTCCTGGAACATATGGAACCATCTGAGCATAGAGCTAAGACAGAAAATATACAAATGATAAAACGAAAAGCTAAATAAATTTACCTGCTCTCTTTTTATGGCAGCCATTAAAGGTAAAATCACTGGGTTCAACTTGCTAGGCAAATCTGACATCCAGACTACAGCAGAAGCGACTAAAGAAGTAACTGTCACATGCAAATTATTCTGCACAAATAGCATAATAAAAAGCTTAAGGGAAAACATTGCTAAAAAATGTAAATCAAAACCTACAAAACTAAATATTTTAGCACAAATTAGAGACCCAATAAATTTGAAATAACACGTACCTGAACACACTTTAAATAGCCTGACGTAGACAACAAACCTTGTTTTGCTGACTCTATGTTGTTCAGGACAATTTTCTCACTTTCTGGAGGAAGATCAGATTCAGAAGGTAACAAAAGTTTCGAAGCAAAGTTTATAGCATCATCAACACTCAACACACTAACATCAAAGCTTGAGCTGTTTATATAATCTTTCAAAGCAGCACAAGAATCAATTGATTGAAGAAGATTATTGGCTTCGTTACGCATCTTTGCATATGTTCTTGCAAGTTCAGTATACGGATGCACAGAATTCTTTGTAGGAAATGCAGGATCAGAGCAAGTCAATAGATCCAGCAACCACTCTTTCATAGAGGAAAAGGAAGCTAGCAATGACTCCGCCAAGACAGGATCTCTGCTTCTCAAATCTTTGAACCAAGAGACAATAACCATAGAAGCAACCTGGAACAAAAGAAACATACGCTTAACACAAGCAATTGAACACATTATTCTCGCACCTTAGAGAGACATCTCGTACCTGTCTCTGGACACCTGAGAGAGAAAGGAGGTCATTTTCAAGTGGACCAAGAACAACTTTCCATGAGTCTACTGGCAACTTGGAGGCCAATAGCCCAAGGGCCATTGATGTGAGTACCCGTGTATGAGTAACCGATCTGTCAGAATCAGCCCCAACAGTGATCTTTGAAACACTTGAGGGAGCATCAAAACTCTTTTCATGAGAAGTACTCTCCCCTGTAGAACCAAAAGATATAATTCTTGTATTTTCATGTTCTAGCCTTGCAGATTTGATCTTTGCAGCGGCTCTTGAACGACTTCCTCGTGGAAGGGCAACCGGCAAAAACATTTTGGCAGAATCCAACGTTGAACCATATGGAGTAGTAGCAAGTTGTACCCAATTACTAAAATATGACCTCGCAGCACACTCAAGGTCCTTCTCAGGGCACTACAAAAAAAAAGAGACGATTTCATTTGTTAATGTCATCGCATCTTGGACCAGATTTGGTAGCTGATGTTCATTTACTAAATTAGCAATAGAACATTAACAACCTGTAGTAGAAGTTTCCAGACCCTTTCAGAAGACCGAAGAATATCATCATTTGACTCCAAAAGTAGGTTCTGGAAGACAACCTGCAGTGCATCACATAACATCGATGTAGGCCAGAATGGGGTTCCAGCTGAACTCCTGGTGTTGCCAACCTCAAGGAGCATCTCCTAAGAAACAAAAATAGCACAGTTAACAAGGAAAGCATGAGATGTGGAGAAGATGGCGATAACACATCATGTATCCATAAAAGAAAAGGTGCATCATGTCTTATGCTAGCACGAACTGCAGCTTTCCATTCTTTTTTTTCTTTTTGAAAAATAACAGTTTTGCTCTGTTAAAAAGAGTAGAAGTACATTAATAAGATTGTCCAAAGTGCTACATCATGCAGAAGTATTTATTATGTTAGTATGTAGTGGGAGAACACGTGATAAAACAGAATAAGTAAACCAAATTACTAGTAACTCATACCAATGTTCGTATGGCGGAGCGCCGGACTGAAGTAATACTATGTCTCATAAAGGGCCACAACCGGGGTGTCAATGTGGCTAAACCACAAGAGTTCTCACTAGATGTCAATTTGTATTCTTGTGTCGCTTTCTTCAGATCAAATTCTCCTGTTTCCCCCAAGGCTGTTGTGCCAAGCATCTTTGGGACCATCTCTGGCTGAGAATATATCTCTGCTAACAGGTTCATTACACTGACAAAGAAGATTCGAACACAAGCTATGTAAATCATTTCCTATTTCAAGTGACATAAATAGAGTGCACTTGCAGAAATAAAATGGTAGTAATAAAAGATCAAGGGGAATTTTTTCACAACTGCAATGATAGTGAGATAATATTGATTCAAGTAATACCTGCTTGTAGATGGGCTTAGATCATCAAGGTCAAGCAATATATCCCAAAGCAACATCACAATTGAATGCAGCATTTGATCATTTAGCCTAACAAAAGAGGCAGCGGCTGGGATCAGGGCTTCTGCAGCCACTGCTCGGACATCATCATCAGGATCCTCCAGACCAGCTTTACAAGCGTGTAGTATGTAGTCAAGAAAATCTTTAACCATTTCCTGGACAGTAGAAAAAACATTATTGTTATATTCACAATATGGGCAATTTTGAATCATGAGCCATGAAAAGTATAGAAGAAGACTGACAAAAGTCCTGTAAATCAAAACACACACCAGACTCAGTAATATTTTGCTTGGCAACAAGCCCTACTGGCATTGCCACTTTGATATCATCAAGCTCTACTTCCATTGTCATATTGATATCTTTAAACATTATTACAAAAACAGAATCAAACTGTCGCACTAGGTTATCATTTCAACTGATCCTGATTAGCAATTACCTGGCGAACAGCGACCAAGTACTTAATTCCGAGGAGGCTCCCATGACGAACTTCCCATTCTTGTCTGCGCTGAAAGAACAAAGAACATATAAAGAGAGAAATGATGATGATATTGAGTGCCTTGTTTTGAAAATAAAATGGAAGCACGATACATATAATTTACACACACCTGCATTTGCAGCAAGGTCTTCAGGGTATGGCATACTAAAGAAGGGTGCATGTACTTCATCACAGCACCAAGAGCTTGAGCACAAGTTTCACGAACAGGGGCAACCACTTGATCCGATACATAATCACCAAAACTAGAAACACAAGAGATGAAATAAGACTAAGAACCACTAGAAGAGTACATGGAAATTTAAGAACACATACCGATCCAATGAAAGAACACAAAGGAAGCGGATTGCACAATCTTGAAGAAACTCCCAATTCTTCATATATGAGTACTTGGCCAATTTCATCAGTTTTGAAAATTTTGAACTTTCAGGTGCCTGTATAAGAGCACTGGGAGTTGATACTGAGTTGAGCTTTTCGTGTAAAGGCGCATATGTTGTATCCTCCTTGCAGGGATAAAACGAATTATCAACATAGGACTCCTGCTCAACTTTTATATGAGCAGAATTTGGTTCACCACTTGATACAGTAGACGTGATGCTCAGACCTGCCTCTGTTTTGGAACAATCACCATTAACCAACTCTTTCTTATGCCTCTTCAAAACCGGCTCAAGGTGTTCTATATCAACACCTTCACTTAGATTAATACCATGTGGCCTTTTCAGGGAGTCAAAGTTGGTTTTATCATCCAAATCAGAAGACGGCAAACTCAAATCAGGAAAATATACTCCCGCACAAGCTCCTTGATGAGTCAAAATTTCCCTTAAAGCCATAATGCTGCCATGGCGAACTTCCCAAACTACAGTGCAACAAACAAAGTAAATTGTAAGGAAGAAAGAATGTGACAAAGCAAAACGGGAACAGATATATCTGGGGTTGATAAGCTTACTAGGGTCAAACATATCAAGGATGAGTTGATCGACGAATTGTTGAAAAGGCCATCTCCCATTCTCACTATAATCCAGATTGTCTTCATCCACTGTTACATCAAATGCATCCTAAAATAAGGGAAAAGTTATTAAATAAGCACAAATAATGGAAAAGAATAACCCCACCAAGAATGCGCAGGGCAAATTAATAAGAGCTCTCAACCCATGAAAGAAAAAAAAATTCAACATACTAGCACGTGCATGACGGCACAAACTTGTGATACAGATTGCATAATTAGAAGCTGAGAACCATATGGTTTACAAATTGCATAATCCCATGTAAGTAAAGACTCTACAAGATCCTAATAAATGGTATGGTGCGACTGATAAATCATACATTATTTGCACCAACTTGGTCAGAAGAAGCTCCATTGGATAATGCAGCTGTTTTTGATGCAACCTCATCATCCTCAGAAACAGCTTTAGAATGATCCTTTGCATTACTCTTTGCTTTACGCTTCAGCATATTGAGCTCCCTTGCACTTAATCGCCTAGAACGAGAATTAGACTGTCTGGTATGCCTTGGAATCATGGTGGCAACTAACTGCTGAATATTGTGACCAGAATTGTATAAATTAAGCCCATTACTCAGTACATTTGAACCCCAGTAATTCCTCTGCGAAAGAAGGTCCTCATCTTTGATAACATCATTAACATCCATAAACTGCTCACATACATCCAGTCCTGCACTCCAACAAAAACATAACACAAAAATGAGAATTAGAAAAAAACACCAAGGGGCTGTTCGGATTCATTGGGAAATTGGTTTATTTTTCACTACAAATCCATGTGAACTCATTTTATCCAAACAAGCCCTAAAGGATATATTCAAAACGGTTCTGCCTTTGCATTATCATAAAAAATTATGGAGACAGTACATTAAAAACCCCAATATGGGATAAGTAATACTTTACACAGCATAATAGATCAAAACAAAAGAAATGGAAAATTATATTGACTGTTGTAATACTAATACAAAACTTAATCATCTACTACATTCAGACTTGTTTGAATACTTCCGAATAAAAGATCGAAAAAAAATCAAGTGCCTTATACCCTTCTGAAAGTGATACTACATATTCTGAAATTGTTTCATAGGAGTAGGCATGTCAACCTTTTGGAATGACATAGGCAAACGAATGCTA
>BCLG01003847.1:23865-44503 GCA_001602295.1 Zoysia matrella
TGTAATACTAATACAAAACTTAATCATCTACTACATTCAGACTTGTTTGAATACTTCCGAATAAAAGATCGAAAAAAAATCAAGTGCCTTATACCCTTCTGAAAGTGATACTACATATTCTGAAATTGTTTCATAGGAGTAGGCATGTCAACCTTTTGGAATGACATAGGCAAACGAATGCTACCTCAGATTTTTTTTTCTTGATGTTAGGACAGCCTACAAATTTAAACTAATTAAGTTGCCCAAACATCAATAAATAAAATAGAGGTAATAGATCCTAGTAAATTGTGTGATTCCCAAAAACTAGTCAGCTTTTCACGCAACAGATCAGTAATATGTAATTCAAGACTGGGATTCTGAACAACCATAATACTACCTAAATTTCACAGCAGGTCCTTTACTTGGGAGTTGCCCTTCAAAAAATACATCTCTAACAAAGAGTATAAGATGATCTTATCACAAGGATTCCATCATCTAACCCTACTTTAATGATGTGCATGTGGTTGAGGTGGCTGTAACATGGATTTTAAGTGGGTATATATCATCTCAAAAAACTCTAGTGCCACCATGTTTTGATGCACTGATGGCCCCCTGACTGATATTGCGAAATAAAATAGGTCATGCTCAAAATCTTAAATATTAACCTTAGCTTTGCCTCACTAAAGTAAAGAAAAACTAACCTAATCGACGCCGGAGATTTTTCTTTTGACGAGCTAGTCGCTCTGCTGGATTCTTGCCAGTGTCTTGTGCAATATCATATTCCTACAAGTCAAAAAGGTAGGACATATGTCAACCGTTTCACAAGCTGCAGGATCAGGAGGGGAGATGGGGCAAGAATTGAAATGCCCTTACAAGCAATTTGATAAAAACGCATGTTGATACAGACTCTTAGGAAATATGAACTTTTCTGAATAGAGTAAATCATCCTATTACTCTCATTAAAATTAGGATAAAGTCCAATTTACTCCCCTCAAGTACAGGCAAAGTCCAAATAACCCCCTAAACTATGATTTGGTTTATTTTACCCCGCCAAAATATGATTTTAGGTCAATTTACCCCCTCGTGCAATTTGTCTTTTTTAATTCTCCTTACACAAGCATAATCTTAAGGTGAAACTTTATGAGATAATAAAGCACATCATAACACATATTAGAAAAATATGTCTTGAATTTTTTTACCATTCTTTTGCATATAGTTTTGTATTCCAAAGATTAATTTACTATTAGATATCTTTCCTTATAAAAATAATGACAAAAAATTATAATCATTTTTTTAATATGTGTTATGATGTTCTTTATCATGTCGTAAAGTTTGACCTTAAGATTATGCTGGTGTATTGAGAAACAAAAAAGATAAATTGCATGAGGAGGTAAATTGACCCTAAATCATGTTTCAGCGGGGTAAAATAATCCAAAACATAGTTTAGGAGGTTATTTGGACTTTGGCTAAACTTTAGGGTAGTAAAGTGGACTTTATCCTTAAAATTACAAGTAGATAACTGTACAATCTAATGAAAATTGGGATGAAACAATAGTAACAAAAAAAGTGGTGGCGCGGTACATTAGGGAAGATTGAACTAAGGTTGTTTAATCACGCCTAAAATGTCAGTTTAACTAATTTTTTTAAATTGCTGGACCTCTAAAAAAACAACTACGGACTGTAAAAATCTTGAAAATAAAAATAAAGTCACAAAAAGAACAAACCTGTCCACCCGAAGCAAGCAAAGGAGATCCAAATTCCAATACCCTATTTATGTCAAAGCTGTAATTAAATAAAAAGAAACCAGCATTACTTCACCCATTTCAGTGAGGGAGAGAAAAAAGGAGAGGAGCTTTATTTAGCATTATGAAATATATTATAAGTAGTTCCAGCAAAACCTTCCAAAAGCAAGATCAGACGTTGTAGTAGCATCGACCCATGGCAATGCTGATGTAGCATCATCGGTTTCATAAGATAGCCCAGAAGCATGTTTTTCTGCTTCCACAGATGTGAACAGGTCCTTCAATGATGTGTGCTTGACATTCTCTGCTATTGCACCAATTGCATGTGCTGCTGCAACCCTTGTGTCCCAATTCTTACTACGGCTGTACTGATACACCTACAGTTGTCATGAAATAATATAAAAGTTCAGCCACTCATTATGCACCTTATACATACATAAAAGTGGAACATATTGCACTCTTCTCTAGTAGTAAAAGGGATCACACCGAACAGGATTTCAGCTGAGTTGATTACTTGGCACTAGTGTTGTCCTAAGGTCCTGGGTTTGATTCCCCGTAGTGAATCAGGCTAGGGTTGGAAAAAAAAACTCATCTGTCCCACGCCAAAGCACATTTCTAAGTCCCAGCCCACATCGTCAGTTGTTCACACGGACCACAGTGCCGCTGGGGGTTTTGGGGTTTTTTCCACCTGCGTCAAAAGGTCATCTTCTTAGCAGAATGTCCGAGGCTATCTTACCACCCGTAGATCAAACTTTATTTTAATATAAAAGGGATCATAGTGTAAATGTCCCAGACATAAATTCAGTTTACTGATCTATATGTCTATATTCAGCTTGGGAGCTTCAATTTGTAACATGGCATTGGGGCATAGTTGCTCCTGATCCCAACCTCTGGCGCCCACTGGATATAGCACATTTCTCTTCTCAGTTCTCACACAGTACTCCCCCATGAGTTTGTGAGGTTCAATGAACATAAATTAAGTGTGAAAGTACGAACATTTTCTATGGGTAGCATGCTTTGGACATGTGCATGTTCAGCCCTCTAGGCTCTTCATAGTTAGAGAAGCTCATTTTGTATGTCGAAGGGAGAAGAATTAGGTGGCATGGGTAAGTTGACCCATCAACAATTCAAGCAGAAAATAAATAATCATAAAACCTAAAATACATAATCATATCGCTAAGAGCTTAAGCAGTAAGATAGTTGGTACTTCAGATATTCATTCATTAGAGCTCACACAAACACTTTAAAGATATCAAGTTTGAAGAAATGAAATTAAGCAGTAGCAATGAAGCCTGTATACCTTTTTCAGCAACGCATTTAGCTCTTGTGGATGAGACTTGGCAATTTCTCCAATTTGGCGTGCAGCAACAAACCTTGTAGCTTGTGTTGAACCAGCTGTGTGATGTTAAAGAAATTTCATAGGGATAGAAAACCAAAAGTAGCAACTAAATGATTTTCCAACCTAATAATTTTAACCAATCGCAGTTGGTATGTTTTAGTATAAATGTACCAAATGAAGGTTTAGCCTAGTTCACTTTCCACAGAATCAGACTAGCTAGGAGTTATTATATGATAATAAAAATTCATTATTAACTTGGAACATCTTAATCTACTAAAATTGGCAGAGAAATGGCACGTCATATATATTCCGTGAAAAGAAACACAAGGATACTGTCTAGTAATGTTAGAAGGCGGTGAAGACGGGACGAGTTCTGCGCCATAAATAATGCGGACCGGCAGACGTTTCATCCGAGGAAGGTATCTTCAGTAGGTGTAATTAGCAGTAGGTTGATAAATGACTCCACATGTGAATAAGAGTGCTGCTCTGCAACATAGGACAGGATATAGCAGAAATTAAACTTGCTGCAACCCCACGCTCGGAAAATAAACGGATTAGAATGTCTAGAAAATCCGTCCTAAAATCCGAAAATGAATAAAAGAGGACACATCATGTCAGGCGGAACCGACATGCGAAGCGCAGGACAAACAACTTTAACCGCGAGATCTCACAGTGGTCAGAGTTACGGAGCATGGCACCGCCAGACGCAAAGCTGGAACTCAAATTAAAATTGGATTTCAAATCTAAGTAACCACACCGGCCGTGCACGAGAAGGACCCCGCGCATCCGTGGAGCGGAAAAATGGAGAGGGAGAGGTCAGCCCCTCGATTCAACCGGGGCGCGCCGCGCGCGAGCAGGGAGCTCCGAGCCAACAGCCCAAACGGTGATCCAATTAATCCAAACCCAATCTTATCCAAAGCGAAGGAAATCCAGAGAACGCGGAAGGGCGGAGGAGACGGAGGATGAGAGACGACAAGAAACGCGGGGAGTGGAGGCTAGAGACGCACCTTGTGGCAGGAGCCACGGCAGCGAACGGCGGCGTCGCCGCCGTCGGGCGGCGAAGGGGATCGCCCGCGGCGGAGGGAGCCCTCCCGGGAAGGGGAGGGGGCGTGTGGGGTCGCGGGGTGGCGAGCCCAATCCGCGCCAGCACGCGCGCGGCCCCCGGTGGCGTCGAGCCGGGCTCGGTAGGTCGCTCGATCGGTCGATGCCGCCAGAGACGGGACGGGATCGGGTCAGGCTTTTGGCTGGCTGGCTGGCTGTGGGTGTCGAACTGCCTCGCCTCGGGTGTTATTATATAGGAATTTGGGTTGGTTTTTCGTTCCCGGACCTTTTGTGGCTGCGCGCACAGGCTGGTCGCCTCAGGTTTGGGCTTTGAACAGAAACTGAAGGCCCAGCATCAGCTCGGAGTTCCGGCCCAGTACGGGATGCAACCGGTTCCGGCCTAGTTCCCAAAAGGCAGCCTGCTCGCTAGGGTTTTAGCAAAACCGTCCGTCTCCTTCCTCTTCGTCCCGTCCCCACTTCTCTCCTCTACTCCGCTTCGGCCGCCGTCACCACCGCCGCCGCCGCTCGGAAGTTCCCCGCAGAGCCGTCATGTGGGCGCTCCGCCGAGCCGGCAACCCCCTTAGGTACCGAGCCTCCGCCGCGGTTCTCGTGTTAGGTGTAGATGTTAGCGTCGTCTCCCAGATTGACGACGAGCAATTGTTGTGGCGCGTTTTTTTTTTATCCGCTTGACGTCCCTTACTTATCGTGTGTGGAGGGCTAAGTATATCCATCTTCATATGCTAACACTCTTTTGGGATTACTTTTGGGAACAACGTATTTCAGAATCACGGGTTCGTAAAGCTTCGTCTTAGTTGAATTTTTCATTTCTGTAGGCAGGAATCGATGGTATTGCCGGACATTCTATTCTTGTAAATTTTTTTTTTTGCTGATTCGGGGTTATTACAATATTCACGTAACTGCTAGGGCGATAGTGTTAAAAGAGTAAATTAGTTGCACCGTTATTTTCTTTCTTCGAGTCGTTTGGGTAGTGCAATATTATGCATAGCTGTTAGATGTGCTTTTTGTATGCCCGAGCTTGTTCAACCATGCCTTCTCATGTTGGAAACTTAATTCAGTTTGTTCTCATACTTGATGTCACTAACTGGTTTCTGCTCATTTAGGTCTCGGGCCCAACAAGTTATCAGCGCCCGAAATTGCGCCAACCTTGAAGTGCTGCTACATGCAGATGCTAAAAGTGTAGAAGAACATCATGGGAAGGATTGCCGGAGGCCATGTTGCCGCCATCAGTCAAAGCCATCAGTGTTCCAGCTGTCGCAATCGTCTGGACAGTTTGTGTTAAGTAGGACTTTCGCTTCTCAGGCAGGTGCAAATTCTGGTGATAAGGAGGCTGAGTTGGAGGATGGGTTTTCTGACCTTGAGGTTCCCCCAGAGGCTGGCAGTAAGGATACTGGTTTAACGTCTGAAGATAGTTCTGATGAGGATGTCGTTGATGAAAGTGACTTGCCTGATGTCAAAGCTGAGAAGGAACAAATGAAAAATTTTGAAGGGTCCCCACTTCTTAAACTTATGTTGGATGTTCCAAAGAATGAAGTCACTAAAGTGCTTGACAAATTTGCCAGGGATGGCAATACATTTGACAGGAGTGAACTCTATCTGACCATTCTTAACCTCCGAAGACGGAAGTGGTTTGTCAAAGCCTTGGAGGTTTGTAATTTATCCATGGGATGATTTTTTTTTTACTTGATTGTGTTAATTTATCCATATGTCTATGCCATGTGATTTGGTTGTATGCATTGCTTCTTGAATTTTTTTTTTTTGGGAGGTGGGGGGATGATACGTACCAAACACTCCAAATCCCATGCTGAAGCTTATTTTTTGAGCATATTAGAGAGTACATTCAGAAGGTAGCATGCAAAGATCCTTGCATAGCAGTTCAGGACAAGGTTGTGTCAGATTTATTTTACCTTTTATATGTCGTAATTCGTAGATCCCGCTGTGACTTTTGTGATCGCAATCATATGAATGTTGTGCAATCATTTCTGGAGTATCTCAGTCTTCTATTATGTTCTACTATGATTTCATTCTGTTTTTTGCACAGATTATTATTCATGTCCTTTTCAGTGGCTCTGATGTATTTATCCTTCTGTTCTTTTCAATATAGATATTCTTTCTCTCTATTTTATGCTTTAGTCATTTTTAGCAACATGTATTTTACCGTTAGGTATCGCAAGCACACTACTCCCTATGAATCCTTGAATAGATGTTAGATAATAGATACCACATACCACTGAGGAAACAAATACAGCTAACTATGCAGCTCTGGCTTATAAGGGGTCCTTTGGCTTGCGGGATTTTTTCCTTAATCCTGTGTTTTCCTGTGAAATTCCTTCGTTCCAAAGGAGCCCTAATAGTGATAAACGATATTTGTGTTAAATGAAATTGTAGAGTAGAGCCAAAATGCATACACACTAAAAATGATTTTTGCACCATTTTTCTGCAGCTTATGGAATGGGTTGAAAAAACCAAAAAAATCGAGCTTGAAGAACGTGATTATGCTTCACGCCTTGATTTGATAGCTAAAATCTCTGGTCTTCACAAAGCCGAACAATACATTCAGAAAATTCCTGCAGCTCATAGGGGTGAGATTGTATACAGAACACTTCTGGCTAACTGTGTTTCTGAAGCAAATGTCAGAAAAGCAGAGCAAGTCTTCAATAAGATGAAGGATCTTGGATTGCCAGTAACAGTATTTGCTTGCAATCAGCTTCTGCTGCTCTACAAAAGGGTGGACAAGAAGAAGATAGCTGATGTTCTCACATTGATGGAAAAGGAGAACGTGAAACCATCCCTTTTCACATATAAGCTCCTTGTAGACACTAAGGGAACCACAAAAGATATAGAAGGCATGGAGAAAGTCATTGAATCGATGCAGGCAGAGGGTATTGAGCCAGATCAGATGTTTCAAGCTACAATTGCAAGGCACTATATATTCAATGGCCACCGTGAGAAAGCAGAGGCAATTTTGGAGTCCATAGAGGGTGATGATATTAAGAAAAACCGTTCTGCCTGCAAGATTTTATTGCCCTTATATGCTTTTCTTGGCAAAAAGGATGAAGTGGAAAGAATATGGAAGGTTTGTGAGGATAATACTCGCGTAAACGAGTGCCTTTCTGTTATAGAGGCCTTTTGTAGTCTTAGAGATGTTGAAAAGGCAGAGAAAGCATTTGAGGATATGTCCTTAAAACTGAATTCACTGTCTCCCAAATTTTACAATGCTCTGCTAAGAGTGTATGCCAATGAAAAGCTACTTGACAAGGGTAAGGAACTTGTGAAGCGGATGAAGGAGAATTGGGTGAGAATAGGAACCCCAACATTGGATGCGCTTGTGAAGCTTTATGTTGAAGCAGGAGAGGTGGAGAAGGGCGATAACACATTGAACAAGCTATCACGTGAGTACAAGCTAAAGCCACACTACAACTCGTATCTGATGCTGCTTGATGCTTATTCCAAGAAAGGAGACATCCACAATTCAGAGAAAGTGTTCAACAAGATGCGGCAGATGGGTTACAGTGGGAGGATCAGACAGTACCAACTGCTGCTTCAGGCATATCTAAACTCAAAGAGCCCAGCTTATGGATTCAGAGAGAGAATGAAGGCTGACAACATTTTCCCCAACGGCACTGTGGCAACTTTAATTGCCGCCACCGATCCTTTCACCAAGAAGAGCTCCATATCTGAATTGCTCGATTAGGGACTCTGTGAAATCCACCATATTGCCATGCAACACTTCCTAGTATATGGTGAGATAATAATGTCTTAGTATTGTAACGAACCACTAGTTTTTGTTTGCATGTGGACTCCCGTGCATTACTGAACATCAAATCATTCAGGAGTTGAAGTCATTGCTCCCAGAATCTTGTGTTGTTGATCCACTTTCGTAATCTATTTCATTGGTCTCCTAGCTATCTCGATTCATTTTTTAGCACCGTTTGTCTGTCACTATTCTGCAATCGGATCTAAAGCATGACTGTGCGAGTTAGTATGATCCCTACTTGTTAGTTGCCCGTTTCTATTTCTTTCTCTGGTGATGGACGAGCTCATTACGAAGAGATGATAATCACAATTGAATATAGACCTCAACTTGGTGGCGTCTCAGCTACGTTTCCATATGCTATGAAGTCGACTCCATCATCTACTGCTGTACTAGTATTCAACTCGGCATCCCTTTCACAAACATAAGAAATTACCATTTCACTGATAAACATTACTCCTACTATATACTGTCATGTGCAAACATTTTCCCAGCAGCTGCCTCCAAAAGTGCCCATGTTGGAGTGGTAGGTTATGACTCCTGACTAAATGCAATCGTAGCGGTAAACTTTGCATTGATCCGATCCAAGCGATCCGATGTGTAACAACAAAAGTAGCACGTAAGACCGCATGATCATCGATCAATCTTCAGAAAAATAATATAAAATATAAAGAACAGCAAAGGCAGCACCTACAGCTTCTTCCAACTTTATTGTCGCGCAGGCATGGGAGGCGTCGACGGATGCACGTCTCCCATGACGTAACGAGATTAGCGCACTGCTGCTACTTAGTACAGTACTCCGCTAGCTGTGATCAGACGCGATTCTATGCGTATGTATCGCGTATCTGGGCCTGCCTCTTGTTTATCCCGATAATTACGTGGAAAACGTACCCCGGAGGGGGCAGGAACAAAAGGCGTGTCGGTCAATGGATTTGTTAAGCCATGCAATGAGATCGAACGAGATACGGTCTCGCTTGCTAGTGGAACTCCATTGTTTTTGGAAAGCGACGATCGAGGTCGCCTGAATATTAACATAAATGGCCGCTAACCTTTATTGTTGGTATATAGGAGTACTCATTTTTTCCGTTTCTAAATTATTATTACCATTGAGTTATAACATTATCTTTGATTATCTGTCTTATTTTCGTACGAAAAATAGATCCACCGAGATGAATATATTCTTGCAGTCAACAACCATATGTATTATCCAATACTACTTCTGTTCACAAATAGTAGTATTTGAAGCTCGCTACTATTTTTTAACGGAAGATCGATATAGAAAATAAAGTTTGTAATACGTAAAGTACTCCGTATATCGGAATGATTTAGACATTGTCAGGCAGGGCTAGTAGCTTGTGGCTGATATGGGATAAAACCGGACCAGATAGAATGATGCGTCAACTTGCATTGGTTTAGTGTGTCTCCAGCAAATAAGATAATCCTATCTGCATTCCCATTCCTTTTCCCCCTGATGCGTGTCGCCAAATCAAGATGCATCTTGGGTTCAGCTATTGGTTAATGATGATACTTTAACCGATAAGTACGTCAATGATACAATGGGATTCTAGTTCCTTGTCTCCAACAGTTTCGTAAAAAAGAATGTCTAAAAAAAATTAAATTTCGGGTTTTCTATGAAACTGTAGATTTAAAACTGTTAGAGGTGCTCTAAGTATAGCTACTTAACCAATTCATTAGGGTTTACAGCAGTCACGATTAGTGCCACGTACTCACATTCATTTATAAATTGTTCCCACTGACACTTATGCATCTTAGAAGAAATACAGTATGCAGTACTTCGTTTAGCTTTGTCGTCTACGTCTATATCGTTTTCATATATAATGATAAATTTGAGAGTGATACTTGTATTCTTAGAATGATCTATTATCATATTTTTATTTCAAATTTAAGTCTCTTTCAAAATAAAGAAATGAATTTTTATATTTTTCGTGTGAAACTAAACCGCTCGATGGTGGAATCTCTCCACCTTACTTTCCATGGAGGTTGTTTGCCCCTTGCCATTTCTGATGGATGAGGGAGGTTGTTTGCCCGGGTAGGGGCGACCGGAACCCTCACAAGTCATCTCTCAACAAACCACCGCAGTCACACGAGAAAGAGTTTGTTTGGACTATCACGAAGACGAGCAATTATTGGAGCTGACGAATGGCCGCCAATTATTGGAGCTCGATGGCTCCTAGATCCTCTTCCCCACGAAACAAGGCCGCGAGAGACAAGGAGAGCTGCAAGACATGAGAAAAAAAAAATGGAAATTCAGTTTATGAGAACCGCTCAGGGTTTATAAAACCGTTTAAAATCGATCAGTTTTTACGGTTTTTGGTGAAATCGGTTCGATCCGGTTTCATCGGATGACTAGTTTTCGTTTTAAAATTTTGAAACTTTTGAAAAATTAAAAAATTTCAAAAAATCGAAAACCAGTAAAACCGATAAATTTCAAATTTTAAAATTTAAAATCGTAAAAACTGAAGAAACCGATCGATTTAAAACAGTTTTCGATCGATTTTTACGGTTTTCGTAGTTTTCATCGAACCAATCGACGAATTTTAGCGATTTAAACTTAATCACGAACCCTGGAACCGATAAATACCCTTCTGCCCTTGCAATCGTTCCCACTTCTTCATCTCTTCATTTCTTCATCGTCCTCGTGTTGACCGCAGGCTCGTTTCTTGGAAGTGAGAGAGAGGGGAGCAGCCTCGTTCTCTATCTCCAAGATCCCACCATTTTTCCCTTCCTCTAGGACCATTCTTTGATCTTTCGCACGCTCCAGTACGCCCACGCCCAGTCCAGCATCCCATCTCGGACACCTCCTGCCATTTCCGAGCTCAGAGCGGCCTGATTTGAGCTCAAATTTGGCTGTGGAACTAGAATTAATCCAAGAACTCGCGGCTCGGTAACAAGTGTCCTGCCTTCCCCGTTCCCCGGGATTCGATTTGATCCAATCCAACCTAATTTAATTGTTGTTGCTTTTCTTCCCCTGCGCTTCCTTTTATCCTCCTTTCGCTCACGAAGTGGGTTCCATCGTGTCATCCGCACGGCTCCGCCGATCGGGCAGAAGGATAAAAAGGTAAGGCCCCGTTTGTAACGGAGGAATTTTTTCGATCCCTTTTTTTTCTATTAAATTGAATTGATTTCTGTGAAATTTCTTTGAAATTTCTGTTAAATTGCTGCGTGCCAAACGGGGCTAAGTTCTTGATGCGGTTTTAGTCGCTGCAGCCAGCGACTCCCCTGGTTGTGGCTCGGCGCTGTTTATTTATACGGAGCGAGCGCTACGGCAGCGGCAACGAGCTTCTTCGCCGGCGCTCGCTGATGCTCGCCCTGGTTGCCGCCTTCGCCGTGACCTGCCTCGTCCTCCTGTCGAAGCCATGCGAGCGTGACATGAGACTGTTCCTCGCGTCCCTCAGCCAAGAACTCGCGCTCTCGCTGCTCGGACTCGTGGCTGGCCTCCGTTTGCTCGGAGGTGTCGAGGCCACGGAGACCATGCCGCTCATGCCGTCGTTCATGAGGAAGCGGGCTGCGGACAAGGCGGATAACGTGGGGGAGGCCGCCGCCGCCGGCGAGCCGTCGCCGCTGCTCGACCTGCCGGAGCTGGCCATGGATTGCATTCTCCAGAGGCTGGCCCCGGCCGAGCTGCGGAGCATGTCCGCCGTCTGCCGCTCCATGCGGGAGCGGTGCCGCGGCGACCACCTCTGGGAGCGCCACATGTCGGAGAAGTGGGGCCGCGTCCTGGGCCGCGCCGCGAGGGACGAGTGGAGGAGGCACCTGGCGTCCGCCAGCGAGGCCGGCGGCTCTGCGGCGAGCGTATCGGGCGACGGCGGTAAGCACCGGATGTGTCTCTCCGCGGTGTCCCGCGTGTGCCCGGTCGTGTCCTGGATCCGACCTAGTGCCGACGGCGGCTGCGGCGGCAAGTCCTCCGGCCCTGTGTTGGATGATTCCGTCATGTCGTTGTATCTGTCCATGGAAAGCGGCAAGTTCTGGTTCCCCGCGCAAGTTTACAACCGAGAGGTATCATATCATTCCTTGGAACTTCCTAGCAGTTTCACTTTTGCAAAGTATGTTAATTACTTAATTAATACTACAATTTTTAGTCTTTGTTAGTGCTCGCTACTTCTAATTCACACCTTTTAGTGCTGAATTATGATAATATAAGCTGCACTGCAAATGTGATTGAATAGATGTGTCTCTCTTGATCCAAATGGGCTGAATCTAGACGGCCTTGGTTCAAATGTATTCTTTTTAGTTTTTTGCTCTCTTTGTTTGTTTCAAACATAGAGTTGTTTTTCTTGGAGTTGTCCTGAGACTGCCTGTCTGTTTTGCAGCATGGGCATATTGGGTTCATGATGTCATGCTATGATGCAGAACTCAGTTATGATTTGCACACCGATACGTTCCGTGCAAGGTATTCATAATTTCCCCTGAATTTCCCTTGATGGTTGGAAAAAGAAAATTTCTGGACTGTGTGGCAAACACATAGAAACAAATGATTTGTACATGCTGGAACTCATGTTTCTTGAAATATCTCGCTCAATGTCAAAATTGTTGGTGCTACAGGTATCCACCGCATGGAAGACGAAATTTGGTTATGGAGGATGGGGTGCAATGGGACAGGGTCAGGGTGCCGCCAATTGACACTCCTGCACATGATCTGCATGCCTCTGATTGCTTACTCGAACTTCGACCTGGCGATCACATTGAGATTCAGTGGAGAATGAACAAGGAATTCCCATATGGTATGTTCCCAACACTGTAGTATGGCGTATGCTAATCTTATCTGATAGTGGTGACGAGTATTCTACCAGCGGATAGTCTTCTCATTTATGTGTTTCTATGTTTGGCAGGCTGGTGGTATGGAGTGGTTGGCCACTTGGAGTCATGTGATGGCAATGAGCACTTTTGTCGGTGTCATCGTAGTGGTGAGAATATCTTTAATCTAAATGACTCATTTATTCCACTTGACTAATAATTACTCTCATGCATGTATGCTTTTGAGAGTCATGACCATGTACATATTTTCAAAGTCTAAAGAACATTTAAAAAACAACATCACGGCCTGACGCTCGTTCCTGCTTAGTTTAGGTATGACAAGAAAAATGGTGTCCCGAAAATGGTCACTTAGAATATGTAGCACATGTTTGACCTTACTTTTAAGCACTATGTATTCCTATTAATAAATAGAATAGAGCCCCAGATTATTTATATGCTTTTGAAAATAGCTGTCCCTTAGACATGTATGTCGATCAATCCATTTAGGTATTAGACTCTTGTACATTCATTTGAATTGTTTTATGCATAGGTCAACATATCTTGTTCTGCTGAAGTCTGAATATAACCTACATAGATTCACATTTGTTGATGCGTAAAGAATCACGATCTTTGCTGCCAATTCACATTTGTTGATGGTATAAAATGGTAGGGATGAAATATTTGCCCAAGTCCATCTGTTTTCTATGAATCCACAAGGCTGCCAATTCGCAACATCTCTGGATTTATACATGTGGTTGAACTAACATCCAGTCTCTGAAATTTCCCACAGAATGAGCATCACTTTAAATTCTTATTGTGAAATATGACATGAATTACAGCTCTAGTAATTCATCCGAGGCCTTTATGCTTTCCTATGCTTCTTTAACTAGCCTTACTCTTGGATGTCTTGTAGATACTGTCGTGCTGGAGTTCAACCAATACACGCTTGGCTCAAGATGGAGGCAAGCATTGGTTAACAGGAAGGACCACAGGGAACAGGATAATGAGGGTGATGGATTCTATGGCGGAGTAAGGAAACTCCACAGCAAGGATGAAATCTCCAAGTGGAGGCAGCTGTGGCCAACAGATATCCTGGAGTAGAAAGAACAAATTAGTTCATAACTGTGATTCATCAAATTCCTCGATTGATACCCTATCGACCATTGCTGTCCTCTGTTGACAACCATTCCTCTGCCCTGCTCTGTGTTCATGGGTTTGATTAGAACAGGGGGTTGCAAATTTGGTATCTGGACGCAAATTTAAACTTAAATTGCCAGGTGTATATGGAGCAGATTGCTTCCCATCAATGGGACTGTAAGCATGTAACAAGTCTGCAGCCAGTGTATATAACTGCAATGTGTGGCCTTTGCCTGCTGTCTTAGTTGTAGCAGAAAGATCAAATGTAAATTACAATTTTTAGTCCAAATTCACGACAAAACGGTATACCTCTCACGTTTGGGTTCTGAATGGGATCTGCTAGGAGCTGGAACTAATTTTGGACATGTGTCCTTGTTTGCTTCCTGCTTCTTTCGTCCGTGCTGTCACTGCCTGTGTACCACTTTCATAAACTTGAAGCTTGAACTACTCTGAGACTGATGTTATTCCTGATGCCATGGGCATGCTGAGGTTGAGGATTTCATTCCATATCATTCAGAGTAAAGCTAGATAGAGATTAAAAATAAGCATCAGCTAAACTCATACATACCTGGTAGTAGTTGTTACGGGCTGTGTAAATGGCATTGAAAAATGCATGGAAAGTGGCAAGATATCCTCGGGCCTCCAAGAAATTCGTCCGCATGGACCGGCAAGGAAGAGCGCCGCTCGCTCGTGCCGCTCCAGCTTCACCTATGCTACGCAGCCTACGCTGCGTTTTATGTATCTTTTTCCTTTGTTTTGAGAAAATATGTCACGGTGCTTTGGAGGAAAGCAATGGTGTATTTTCTGCTACCGGGAAGCACATAGCCATATGAAATTGCAGGAAAAAAAAATGGGGAGAAGAACAGTCAGAGACATGAAGCTGAAAGACAGAAAGAGCATTCCGTTGTGCCAACTGCCAATCCGTTTTTGCTGCCAGAATCCGGCAAGAGCTCAAAGCAAAATTATAACGCTTTAAAAAGGCTAGCATCCGATCTCCATCCGAGCCCGGAGAGCTCATGGCGGAAAACACACTTCCTGCTCTGCTACCGCCTCCTGCTGGTCATCTTCCCGCAGAAGACTGCACATCCCTGCTCCAACCAAGCCCCATGCAAAGTCGCAAGCATGGCAAACAAGCTCCTACACCCTCGCGGTCCAGCCGGTTCTGGACTGCGCCTCTGGCCCCCAGTCATCGGAGAAGCAGGTTCCGTCGAGCCGACGAGGAGGATTCAGCGTGAGCACCATCACCGTTCTGTCCATCGGGTTCGTCTTTCGTTCATGGCAGCCCACCTGCGTCGACGAGAACCTGGAGGGCAGAACGACCAGGCGTCAGGATCAGGAACCAACGGAGCACTGACAATTGGTAGTAATCCCGAGCAAGGAAATGGAAACAAACGATTAGACCGACTGGTGTACCTCGACGCATTGCCACCCGGTTGCTGAAAACTCTGCTCGCTGCTGCCGGAGCCGGTTTCTGTAGACATTTTTGCTGTGCGGCAGTTCGCCTCTGAGCTTTGAGCGAGCCGGTAGAACGCGTCCCGGTAGCAGATCCGTGTCCGCTTCGTCAGCTTCAGAACGGCACATACATTTCATTCCTCGTAGTAACTGTTACTACTAGGCAACAAGAGGAGGGACAGCTGAAAGATGTGCCATGATGGTAAGCTTCAGAAACGTACCTGAAACACAACGTCTTCAAGCTCCTCCAGCGCCAACGCTTCAAAGCCCGGGGTACATCCTGCATCGGTGATGGCTCTGGTCCTTCCTGTCATGCTCAGCCCAGCCTACTCACAAATCACAATTCATACGAAGTCAGCATAATAGTATGCTTCAATCTATCAGTGACCAGCATCCATGAACACCAACAGGTTTCAGTGTCCACCTTGTCGTCCTCAGGCTCAGATGGGGGATCTGACAGTAACTCTGCTGTGGGACTCTGCTCTGGGTTCCTCGGTCCGTTCTGGAGGTCGTGGCTGAAAAGAGGGAAGCCGCACGTGTCCATGGCGTCGACTCCGTCGCGATCCAGCGTCGTGCCTCCTTCGTCTGAACCGGCCAGCACCCCGGTCAGCATGTTCTCGTAGGACAGGAGCCGGTGCATGGAGTCCGGGAACATGTCCAACGCCTCGAACGGCGCCACGTCCATCCTCAGCATTTCCTCGTCGGAGAACTGGCTCCTGCGGAGAGTTCAAAGATCCAGCAAAGTCATGAATCGAACAGACCAACACTGTCGGCTGTACTGAACAGTGAACACCACCGAACGTACAAGAAGACGTCCTCTGTCGGCGGTGCGAACCGCGGCTCCTCGGATGGCGCTGGACCCTCATCGGACTGTTCTTCTGAAGCACGCAGAGCGTCGTCGTGTCCATGCTTCCCTGGATACGCGCCGCCGAAATTGTCCTGGCCATCGGATGCGCCGAAACTCCACAACGACCCGCCGGCGACGGTTTGGTCGTCGAAGAACTCGTCGCCGGCGGACAACGCGCCTCCGCTTTGCGGCAGGGGATGCCATGCCATGCTGCTAGTCATCTGAACTCTGTCTGAATCTGAAGAGAGGACAACACAGACACACAAAGCATAAGGATTACCCATACTAAGCAAGTAAGCAGTCCATCTCCACAGAATTTACCCATACTAAGCAGGAAGTTTCTACTCCGAACTTAAAGTCATAGAGGTGCTGTTTCCAAGAAGAAAAGAACACAGCAATTCAGAGCATATGAACGTTGCAACAGCACAAAGCACGGAGAAGATATCGATCTGTCATGACCTACGCTCCGCCTCCTGATTATTGAGACTAGCCAAAGCAAAATCACACCTAGTAAGTTACTTCATCCATCAAGAATGTAATGATTTCAAGAAAAAACTATTATACTCCTGTTTTTAACATAAAAAACCTTCTCACTCGTCTAACCAACCTCTCATTTATTACGTTCGGACAAATACAAAACTCTTCAAAAGTAACGTCTACTTAGACTGCTACTGAGATCTATCAACAGGGCGTAAATCATAATAAGACAGAGAGGAAACTGAGATGTCACAGCAAGAACATCGGTGGTGACAGAAAACCAAAATCCGAAGCTAACTGGAGGGCGCTAGTTCAGTCAGCAACAGTTAAGTGGAGCCCTGATGAATGATCTTCCACATAAGAACAGAGCAGACGGAAGTACAGAAGGGGAGGGAGCAGAGATGAGTACCGAATCCGGCAACCAACCCAAATCTTCCTCGCTCAGCAGCACTGGCGTCTGTCTTCTAACCTCGCTCACGCACTGGACGCCGGGAACCTTGTACACGCCGCCGCCGCCTCTGGGAGTAATAATACTAATAATAAAGGAAGAAGAAGATACAGAGGAGAGGAAGAAGACAGAGCAGCGGCGGCGGCGGCGGCGAACATGCGGGTTGCGGGTGAGAGTAGTAAGCCAGATGCGCTCTCACCTCACCTCTCCCTTCCTGTCCTAGGAGCCCACTCAACGACAGCGCGTGAGGGGGACGGCCACCCACGGCCCACCTGTCACCCGCGCAACAGTCGGCCACGGGAGATCGGCCGGCTGGCGCCGCG
The DNA here is from genome assembly GCA_001602295.1 of Zoysia matrella. Taxonomy (NCBI): domain Eukaryota; kingdom Viridiplantae; phylum Streptophyta; class Magnoliopsida; order Poales; family Poaceae; genus Zoysia; species Zoysia matrella. The sequence goes on from BCLG01003847.1 coordinate 41,178, forward strand.
CGAGCCAAGCGAACGCGAGGACGAATCGTGTGGCTGCACGCTGCAGGCGGAGCGGCGACTAGTCTGTGGCTTGCGTTATCAAAATACCGGCTGCGGTTTCGCCACGCGGACGCGGATCCCTTTTTTCCTGGCTCCCGGGCCCGCGCGCGCGACCGGGTTCGCGGCGGAGGCGCCGACACGCGGGCACCGTCCGACTAGTCGTGGACCCGCGCCGGCGAGAAGAAAAGTCCATGCCCCCCCTCCTCTCGCGCCGCGTGGTTTGTTGTTGGGTGCGATAACGTGCGGTCGATCGATCAGAGCGGGCCGCTTTGTTCAGTTGCGATTGCAAAGCGGCACGGCCACGCGCCTGGAAGCCGCCGGCCGAGCTGTCGACGACCCGGTGGTAGAGAACGGCGCCACCGTGCGAAACCGACTGAATGGACGGCTTAAAAAAGTTGTTTGGGGGGCATTTATTTTTGTGTTTTTAAAAAAATTGGTTGGTCACTTAGTTGAAAAAGTAAACTGATAAAATTTGAATATCGATTTTTTAATATATTTTTATCTTTTCAGCACATCAAAAATCAAAAAAGCAATTTATAATGTGCTTTTCAGCTTTTAAATTATTTCATCAGAAGTTTACATTTCAGCTTTTTAAAAGTTTTTCAAAACTCTGTTTGATTTAGTTTTTGACTTTTTAGCTTTTTCAATTAAAAAAACCAGTTGAAAAGCTGAAATAAACGGATCTAAAACTAAACTACTCCAATAGACAAACATTTCACCAAGGTGTTCATCCAAGTTCTTGAACCTACTGCTGATCGACTTAGTGCAATGTTTGAACCGCTAGCCAAGAAAAACAGCCGAACCAGAACAAGCAGAGAGGGGCACCATCGAAGCGATGGTACGCCACCAAGTGCATTGCCGCCTAGCACACAAGACGGAAAATCAGGGGCCTCAGCCAGCAGCAGCCTCAGGCCGAGATAGCAGCAGAAGCCAGCAACTTCTTGGCTGGAGAGTTAGAGTGACACAGCGCCGAGCCTGGGGTTGGAATACTTCCTATACACCGCCTTTTGCTTGCCCTCCGGTGCCGTCGAGTGGAGGCTCACCAGGCGCCTTGCGCAGGCCCTACGGTTCCAAACAACCAAGAGTTATTTCAAGTCAAAAGTTTCGAGACCAGTTTTTTCTTGCAAACTACAGTATCATAGTTAACAATGGAGATAAATCATGAAGAGGGAACGGAACATACAACAGTTCTGACTCAGCTACACCGGTGTGATGCTCCAGAACATCGCTCCAAAGCGGCTTGACATCCAGGGTGCAACGAGCAGCATAAACAGCAGCAGCAGCGGTCAGCGATGGAGAGTAAACAAGCATCGAGTACTGAACCAACGCAAGCTCAGCGTAGAAGAACGTCATGTTCTCCAGCTACGACAAACACAGAAAAGGAGTCACTGATTACGTCTCGATGTGAAAAAAAAAATATGAAGGCAAAGTCAGTCGCTGAAACTGGATCATTTTAGTACCTCTTTGTTGCCCATTGCAGCTTTCAGATACCGAGCAATGAACATGTACATCGTTGGAACAGTCAAGTTCCACTGCAGCTGGTTCAGTATGGCCTTCTCCGTGTTCAGAATCTGCTCTCTGCTGAAAGCGTTGTCTGAGATGCACAGCAAGTCCTTGACCTGTTTGTCACATTGTTATTCATTTGTAAGATGAATCAGATAATCTATACAACATTTGGCAAGCGACGCATTGCAAAAACAGCATCAGTAGTTAGAGAACCTACCAGTGGAGCCCACATTTCCTCGTATTTACAAGCTATCAGCATAACACTTACACCTACGAGCTGAACTCCTTTTTGGGCACGTTCTCACTGGACAGGTACTGATCGATTATGTAGACAGTCAAGTAGAGGGACTCTGGCATGAGCTGAAGCCTGTGTTGCACTTCAATTATCCAGCCGATAAGGATAGCTCTCATTCTTTCATTGATCTCGGTCTGGATGCTCATGTAGTTACTGAATGGTAGGCACGCACTCTAGACAAGCAAAAATATAACAATCAGCGATGCCGCAAGATACTCATCGTCGCTTTCGAATTTTGTCATAAAGAATTGAATGAAAACAGGGTGAGAAGAACATCACCACTGTGCTATTGTAGAAAGAGTAGATGTCATCAACATATTCAACTACAGCAAGCTCATTGTGAGCATCAGGGGCATCAATGTCGTATGGTTGCATCTTGCTCGGGCTGGAGATCACCCCATCAGAAGCCTGTGTTCAGACAAAAGTAATGCAACACAATGCTTAGAATAAAAGAAAGACAACATTTGAGCTAAGGGTTCAGTAAGAATGACAAAGATCACGCTGCCATACCCTGCTGAACTTTGTCAGAATTGATGTAAGAGTTTGGACTGGCACTCTCCTGGACGCTCTATGCTCTCCTGATGCTTTCTTCTCATCCTCAGAATCTGATCTTATCACGATCACTTCAGGCTTCGGCTTGTTGCTCTCCTTCAGCTTGACTGCTTTCCCACGTCTGTCAGCTGCAACAGGCACTGCCTTCTGACGATTAGCAAGAGAAGGCCGGCCATTGATGAGATTGCTGACGTCAGTAAGGGCTCGGTGGCTTCTTGCTGCTGCCTGAGGGACCACCTTCACACATTTGTCAGCAGCTACCACCACCGGCTTCTTGCGGTTTGCAAGAGGAGCCCTGCCATTGATCAGATTGCCGACGTCGCCAAGTGCTCTTCGTGCGGGATGCTGAGGGACCGTGGCCAATGGCTTCTTGATGAGCTTGGGAGCATCTGCAGTGAAATTTTAAAACAGGAAGTGCGTCCGTAAAACAGTTTCAGGACAAGATTTACGAGAATGACAAAGCAACATAACACCATGACAGGGTTATGACATGACAATGTGAGCATAACATAAAATTGCTATTGCCGTTAGTTCAACAATTTTAGAACAGAGGGAGTAAAATCTTGCAAAAAAATGTACCCTATTTACCTTTTTGAAACTCAAAGCAACCAGTACTGAACTACCAAATCGACGACTTGCGCGGCAGCACTAAGCAGGACTATCAGTGTCGGGATCGTGTACCCCGGGTACCTAACAGACCGCTCAAACGAAAGAAAATCGAGGGTCGGATGACACGGGCTCCGACCCCTCCGCAACGATCTACGACGGCTATCGCATGGCCGCGCAAGGGCACGAAGACCCCGGGCCCTGAGGATAACACCCGGGAGCGACCCCCAGAAGGCAGGTACCGCGTTATGGTACATTTACTCCTGGGACCAGCTGCCATCCGTCCCGACGAGACAGGACGAGGTTCACCACGGCGGCACTCCAGCAG
>BCLG01003848.1:0-44625 GCA_001602295.1 Zoysia matrella
ATTACTTCAATAGTGTTCAAATTTGAGCTTTCAAATATTATTGCATATTGCTAAATAATATTTGGGTTTACTTTTAAAAGATGATAAACAGCTCAGAGATACATTTTCATATTAGGATATCTAACATGTTGGCATGTTCCACGTTAAAAATACCTGCTAAATGGATTCATTAATTAATTTATCTTGGTTCGTGCATCTAGTCTCAGTATGTTTAACATTCTATATGTAAGTTCTCCTTAAGAACAACTACTCACAAAAACTACATTTCATGTACCAAGCATCACTGCCTGTCTACATTACAGACTATCCAAGGTGCAGAATTTGCCTGTCTTTATTTTGCAGTGCATTGAAGTTGCCTTATGTGTGGATGCACAAGAAATAAGTACTTGTACTATATGACCTAGAATATGATGTGTTTTCTGTTGGTCCGTATAGTAAAATGTAGCTAAAACTTGTCTTTATTTATGACTGAGAACACAATTTGTAATTTTCACAGCAGTTCGGACAAAAGGAGTGGACATATACCCTACAGGGATTCAAAGCTGACACGGATTTTACAGCTTTCTTTGGGTGGAAATGCCAGAACAGCAATTATTTGTACTATGAGCCCTGCCCTAACACATGTAGAACAATCTAGAAACACTCTTTTCTTTGCAACTTGTGCGAAGGAGATCACAAATACTGCCAAAGTTAATATGGTAAGGATTGTGATTGCAGCAGATTTATTTGCATCTATTGTTCAAATCACATGAGTGCATCAATAAGACATGTTTTATACAGGTTGTATCAGATAAGCAATTGGTGAAGCACCTTCAGACGGAAGTTGCAAGACTAGAAGCAGAACTAAAAACACCAGACCGTAGCTCCTCTACTGATATCCTCATACTGGAAAGGGACAGGAAGATTAGACAGGTAATGTCTCAGCCTCACCAAGCTTTCAGTAAGTAGTCAATTTTTTTTTCATATTTGCTTGAGCTGATAATGCTAATCTTGTAGATGGAAACTGAAATGGAGGAACTCAAGAAGCAGCGAGACAGTGCGCAGTTAAAGCTTGAAGAACTGCAGAAGAAGATTGGTGATCACCAGCCAGTGGTAAACTTCTGCCCTTGCTCTTCGAGAACCTCTCTCTCTCTGTGTGTGTGTGTGTGTGTGTGTGTGTGTGTGTGTGTGTGAATTTTTCTCTTACCATTACGTTACTCTTTTTTTTTCTAATGCCACACGATTCTTTCAGGGATGGAATCCCTTTGATTCACCACAAAAACCCCGAAAGTGCCTCACATTTTCTGGATCTTTAGAGCCAAGTAACAAAATTAAGATGAGGAGCTTGGTAAGGCAATCATCGACCGCTCCATTCATGTTAAAGCATGAAATCCGCAAGCTGGAACAGTTACAGCAACAGCTTGAAGTTGAAGCTAACCGTGCCATTGAAGTCCTGCACAAGGAAGTTGAATGCCACAAGCATGGCAATCAGGATGCTGCAGAAACTATTGCTAAACTTCAGGCAGAAATCAGGGAGATGCAGGCTGTTAGATCTGAGAACAGAGATGTTGATATGATTGCAGATGAAGGGAATGGATCTGATTTGAAAGATGAAATTTCTAGACTTCATATGCAGGACAACGATATTGCCAAGCTTGAGGCAAAACTAGAAAATGTGCAACGGTCTATTGACAGGTTGGTAATGTCGCTTCCAAATGTTGGCATGCCATGTAATGAGACTACCCCAAAGTCCAACAGAGCAAAGAAGAAGAGGATGCTTCTTCCACTAGGAATAAGCCACAACATAAACAGAGCAAATCTTCTAAGAACACCTTGCTCTCCACACTCGTCTAGCAGGCCTTCAGAATCAGAAGTTGAGAATAGGGCCCCAGAGGGTGATAACATGTTTCATGAGGGTTCAGAAAAGGCTACTCCCACCAAAAGTGAAGATGATGATACTTCATCACGTGATGAAACACCACGCTATAGACGTTCAAGTTCAGTCAATATGAAAAAGATGCAGCGGATGTTCCAAAATGCTGCAGAGGAAAACGTGAGGAACATTAGGTCTTACGTTACTGAACTGAAGGAGCGAGTTGCAAAGCTTCAGTACCAAAAGCAGCTGCTAGTCTGTCAGGTTACTTGACCTTGAACCCATACTGTTGTCATTCCTAAAACAATTGTTATGGTTTTTTTTAACATATGTCCACGTGCATCATTTTGCAGGTCTTGGAGTTGGAATCTAATGAAGGTAAACTGAATGATGGTATTGAAGAGGAAAATGCTGGGCCTCTGCAGGATGATTCATGGGAGAAATTATTTAAGGAGCAGATGCAGCACATCATTCAACTGTGGGATCTCTGCCATGTATCGATCATACACAGAACCCAGTTCTACCTATTGTTCAGGGGTGATAGGGCTGATCAAATATACATCGAAGTTGAAGTAAGAAGGCTGACATGGTTGCAGCAGCATTTTGCTGAAGTTGGTGATGCAAGCCCCGCAGCTGGTGATGACCCAGCGATTTCGCTCGCCTCTAGGTAAATGAGAACTCAATCCCACATGTTGCTTGATGTCTCTGTGTTTCATATATTATAATTATTAATTCCAGCAATTAAAAGTAAGTGTTGAAGAGTCAAAAACAAAATAAAAGTAGCACTGAATTTTACTTCTTAATGGCGTTAACCATAGTGCAGCCAAGTCTATTTTTTTTGGGAAAGGAGTGCAACCATGCAGATACTAGTTATATATTTATTTTTACACAGATCTAAATGCAATTTTCATTCCTTTATATGCTGCAGTATCAAGGCTTTGAGGAATGAGCGAGAATTTCTTGCAAGAAGGATGGGCTCAAGGCTAACGGATGAAGAGCGTGAGTGCCTCTTCATCAAATGGCAAGTGCCCCTGGAGGCGAAGCAGAGGAAGCTGCAGCTTGTGAACAAGCTCTGGACAGACCCAAATGACGAAGCCCACATCAAGGAGAGCGCTGATCTAGTAGCCCGTCTGGTTGGTTTTTGCGAGGGTGGTAATATTAGCAAGGAGATGTTTGAGCTGAACTTTGCAGTCCCTACAAGTAGGAAGCCGTGGCTAGTGGGCTGGCAACCCATTTCAAACATGATCAGGGAGAAAACTCAGCTTTGGTAAGCAGACGGCGGTGCCTGCAACCCTTGCATTTCATAGAGCCCAAAACTCCAAATGGAAGCGGCCGAACTTCTTGATCGGTCAAGGACAGAAGTGATATCCATCCTCCCTGTAGATGGTGCAGTTCATGTAGCAGTGTACTTTTTGTTTGTTGCGCAGTGTAAAAGTAGAATGTTCTTGCATTCTTGAATGCCAGGAGAATTTCACATATCCTTTAAAGTTTAACCCATTTTTTATCGGTTTCTCTCTCTCACGGAGCCTGTTGGTATGGCCTCGGACCCGTGGGCAGGTAGGAGTACCAATTTATTCATGGCAGCTGAGGGCTCGTTTGTAAGGCCTAGGGACTTAATTGCAGCATCTAACCATATCACTACTTGCTCGCTTGCTTTTTTCCCCCTCAAAATATCTCAACCCTCACCTGTTCGTTGTAAGTTTATTAAATCTGACACATGATTACGACGGCAATCACTTGCACACTTTAATCATGGACAGGTAAATTCAACTTTAATTTGCAAATAGTATCATTGAGTAGCTTGGTGTTCAAAGAAGATAAACTCAGCGGCAAACTGCATTGTGTCCCGTAAGGACTTGTTCAGTTTATTGTGACTGTGAGGTTGGAGAAGATTGAAGTGGAATAAAGGGACTAAATTATCAATAGAGTAATGGAGTAATCCCTTTCAATCCCTCCCCCACCCCCCTCTAATTTCAGTGTGCTGGGGAATAACCGAATGAGCGGGAGCCCTACTCATTGCCATCCTCTAATCTCAATGGGTTTAGGGAACTAGAGAAATACTAGAAAATTGCGTGGCAAGCGTGGACGCCTACTTATCAGTACCACTACTATCATAATTTATTTATCTCTTGAGTGTATATAATACTATCTCAAAGAATACTAATATATAATATAAATTGTTGCAAGAAAGGAAAAATCAAAACCTCTCTATTTAAGGAACACTCTAATGATAATTATATAGATGATCATAAATATGAGTTGCCCGCATAAATAATCAATAATAAGCACCAACTTTCCATCGAAATATCAAGGCTACACATATGAATTGTCCACTATTTCCATTGTACAAATAGTACTCCTTATGTACACAGTCAATTCAACATTGAGTGTTTCTTTAAAAGAATAGGACAATGTCTGAATTCATTCATTAATCATTCTGGAGATGCAGAATCCTTATTCCAGAAAAATAAAAAATGAGAAGAATTTCTATTTGGTGTAGAGCCTGCACCGGAGACCAAACCTATCATAATAAGAAAGAATATAATAATACAAATTTATACTGAAAGAATAAAGTTAAGAGAAATTATAACTTTAACATACAAGTTTCACCACAGTCTGTAACAAAGGGCTCCCTGCAATGCCTGCATTTAGAAATAAATATAATAATTTCACAAAGAAATAAAAATGAATTTGCATGGCTTCGACCAACAGGATTTTTCTTCATTAGGTTGTATGCTGGTGGCTCGGTTTCTAATGCAAGGGCTCACAGTGTGCTCATGATAAGGTTTACGCAGAAGCTTTGCAGTGGAAAATAAAAGAAAAAAAGGGGTGAGGCCTGAATCTAAAAGTACCCTTGAGAAAATGTTGAAAATAATGAATCATTGTCATCAAACTTTATGAGCTGTATATAGAAAATGAATTGTTTACAAAAAAAAAAAATCATAGTTCCAGAGATATTCAGACCTTTTTGAGTTATAGAATTAAAAATTTCAGGTCACCTCAAACGCATATGACAGTTACATGTATCAGTGGAGATGATACTATGGGCAGCTAAGTAACTATAACCAAAAGATAAAGAAAAGAAAGGTCCCAACCTCAATAGTATTCAGGGCATATCACCAGACGACACAGCAGAACCACATTTACCACAAGTGCGGCAACATTAACAATAAGCTGGAACTGGATGAATTTCCGACAAATGAGTAATATTATAACGTATCAGCTTCACAAAGTATATGTATCAAGTCAGTGGGCCAGCAGCAACTGGAATAAAGTGTTACATTAAAAAAAACTTTTGAGTACAATTATCTTTCATTTGAATAATTTTTTGAGATGTTTTTCCTACTAAACCAAATTTGATGACTGACGTGAAGTCCTCATCCAAAATTATAATATCAGAGCTTTTCTTAGCAACTTCTTTTTAAAGTTTCAAAAATGTCTGGATTTTGCTCCAACTACACAATATGAATAGAAGTGGATAATTATGGATCAAACCTCAAGCTCGTTGCCCTACTAGTTTGATGAGATGGACATGCATTTTAGTTCATTTCAGAGAGTTTAAGGCCAAACCCGAGCCTATGTGACATGAAAATATAATTCTCTACAACATCTCTTAGTCCAACCTTATCCATCAAACTCTCAAAAATGGACTTGCTGGCAAGCATATTAGTAGGACTGTGGGAATATCTGATGCTCATGGATAACCTGACACAAGGAATGAATCATAACAACATCTCCTTCTTGAAAATAAAAAATCAACAGCCTTCTAATCAAGGACATCTTAATCGATTAATAGGTAAATAAGTAGAATATTAGCTGGGCTAGATTCCCAGAGCATGATGCGTGGCTCCAGACTCCACTAAAACTGCAAGTTCGAAATGGATGCACAAACAACCATGTTAATTAACCAGGCTCACCTGATGTGTGATGGTAGTGTGGGTGAAGAGGATGTCCATGTAGATGAGAATGAAGCTAAAAATTTCACTCCTAACATGAAAACAAATTATCGGTAGCGGTACATGCAAGAGAGACAGTTGCTGCGCCTGATTACCCTCTGATCAACCGATCAGGTAAGACAGTATTGAAGAATGTTCATTATAGCATGCATATGACACGCAAAGGTATGTGTGTGCTCGAGTGGTGCATATGTGAAGTACTGAATACATGAATGATAAAGGATCGCAATCAGAATACCCACATCTCTTTGTTTTATGTTATAAGTGGATCAACTCAATTTGATTTTTTTTCTCAATATTATCAAAGCACAATTTTCATGTGTACAACAGATTTTATCCCATGAATTTTCCATGCAAAAAAGGAAACTGCAACTGACTTTATCAAAGACATCATTTGTTCTGAGTATCAGCACATAGCCATAAGGCATATATGGGCATATGGCAATATCCAGCTATCACATAGGAATATACATTAATGCAATTTCTTGCAGGGAAATATTATTTTATATGTTTTTAAAGCCAGAGAAATTGCATTTGCGCCATACCATTAGCAGGATTAATTAGTGTGCAATGTAGAATGCCTTTCTATAGGGAAGAATCAAACTGAGAGCGACAGATGTTATAGTTGGATATTTATTCACGGTTCTCACGAGCCAGACTCCCTGCTGCTCTTAGTAAATGAATGCTTCCCAGGTAGCCACTTTGCTTAGTCATGGCAGTCCATTTCCATGACATCTACTTCTCAAAATCTAAACAATCAAAATGCTTGCCAAACTCAAAACAAAGCGCTAATATAGGTGAAAATGACCAGAGGATGTATGTATGGTCAACTATAAGCTGAACTGCCCTAAAAAAGTACCAGTAAAACACATGTAAAAGTATGACTATAGCTGAAGTTATAACATAACTGGGTTACTGAAAATTAAGATATAAGCAATATTGGCAAAACAAAAATAAGGATATTCATCATTTTTAGGCTTAGACATCCTGTGATTTTTGTTATCCTGGACTAAGCTTCTCAAAGAACTGCATAGTGATTGTCAGTTGTCATCCATGGAATCTGGCTGCAAAATCAGTAAGCAATGCAAATTTCAGAATGAAATGCTGGAGCTGTGTTAAATACAAAATCAACTAAATTGTGTAACACTTTGGTATCTCCACATGCGGGGTCTCAATGTTGGCCCGTTTTTGGATGCCTGCATAGACCCTGCCTTGATTAGGCTTAAAGTTATTTTGATATATTAAACATATATGTCAGACAAAACAATTATCTAATAGATGTGAAAGGTTTGAATTATTTTCTATAAGAGTAAATTGAGGAGATCCCGTATGCAATTGTAGTATAAAAAAATGCATAACAAAAAGTGAGAGTCAGTTATAACAATCTAAATTTTAATAACTTCACTATGATTGTAATTAACTTAATCTACTTGTAGATTTCCATTTCTTCTTGCATCCGATTGAACATTGTCAAAATGTTACAAATGATCATTTTTTTTCCACACTTTCACTGAGTCCAGAAAAAGGATATGCATGATCATTTAAACTTAATGAGATTTTCCTTCAATAAATAGCATTTGTAATGCATTAAGGAATGTATCGTTTTTATTACATCTTAAGATACAAAAAATAATATGCATAAAAGTCAGTGACAATATATTTGGGATAGGTAAAAATATTACTGTTATATTTTCAGTGAATAAAGGTGGAAGCTCGTTGGAGTAACCTTCAGAAAGCCTAGAATATAGAACAAAACTCACCCCTACCCCATCAGTTTCGTGTTGAAACAATGAAGCTGGTATAATGACACCCGAGGAAAAAATTAAAATGTCAAGCCACATTTCTGTGCTGAAAAATTAATTGTTCTTAAGCTCAAGAAATATATGATATAATCAAATATTTAGAAAAATGGTTGGATTGATGGGGAGAATCGTGCAACCGATGATGATATTGCGACTTCTTGGAAGCATTGGCGGAATGGTGGCAATTTTTATTAAGCATATCCACCTATATCCTTTAAAATGGAGAAGATGAAACACAGCAGGGTGTTCTAACAAGTATTATAGAGAAATGAAATAGTGGTGAGTGCTCTCTTTTGTATCACATCGGAGACTTTAAATGGATTAATGCTAGTTGACAGCCTAAACTCATATAAATAATGTTAGTATGATTGAACATATATACATGTAGAACTGAACTAAGATATATGGTTCGATATAATTAAAAACACTGAAACCTACTGATGCACTAAATCTATGTGCATAAGGTATGAAGAACCTTTTCTGAATAAAAATAGATGTCATATTTGAGTACTGATAGATTTTTTTTATTAACTCAATCTAAAAAAATTTAAGAAAAACACATGTAGGACCTAACAATGTAGCAATCTCAATAGTAAGAAAACTTTTAAAGGAGAATGCAACCTCACTATCAAACTGCACTTATAAACTTTAAGGATTTGTTGTAAAAACCATCCCTCAGGAAATGAGCTATCTAGGCTGTATAGTTGCATTAGTATAATTATGGTATGAAACTCAGCATTGGGCTGTTTGTTTTCAATGAGTATGGATTTAGAGGCATATAATATTCAAAGCTTGGTAGAGCACAAACCATATAAATAGCTGGATTGGACAAATAACAGTTCTTGCAATGTAATAAAAAGTTAAGTAAATCAATGTACACTATGACACAACAACAACAACAACAAAGCCTTTAGTTCTAAGCAAGTTGGGGTAGGCTAGAGATGAAACCCCGATAGACGACTAAAAAAGAGCAACTGGCAATTAAGGTTCAGGCACGTGAATTGCTAGCCTCCACGAACTCCTATCCAAAGCTAACACTTTGGCGATATCCCAATCATTCAGATCTCTCTTCACAGACTCTTCTCAAGTCAAGTTTGGTCTACCTCTGCCTCTCTTCACACCGTTTGGCCGACTTACCATCCCGCTACGAACCGGTGCTTCCTGTGGTCTTCGTTAAATATGTCCAAACCACCTCAAACAATGTTGCACAAGTTTCTCCTCAACTAGTGCCACTCCTAATCTCTCTCGTATGCCATCGTTTTGGACACAATCTCTTTTCATGTGGCCACATATCTATCTCAACATATGCATTTCGGCTACGTGTAGCTATTGGACATGTCGCCTTTTCGTAGGCCAACACTCTGCTCTATAAAACATTGCAGGACAAATTGCAGTCATATAGAATTTAACCTTGAGTTTTTGAGCACCCTACTATCACATATGACTCCAGAAGCACTATGGAATTGTAGTCCTATAGAATGTACACTATGTCACTCTGGTAAAATAATTAAATTTTGTAAGAACGTCAGTGAATGATTTTAGAAGTAAATTAGCTATCAAATAGGACTTATGAACTTAAGCACAAATTTTAATGGGAAATTAATCAAACAGATTGCATACACTACTGGACATCTGAAGGACTGGGAGATGTACCAATCTAGGTCAATAGCATGGCACAACTGCTCCAGGGAGCCATCGCTTTAGCTAAGGCAGCAGCGTGGCATCATCGGTGCTAAGATTGGAGAAAGAGGACGAGGTTGTAGCTGGTAGATCAAAGAATCGTGTGGAAAAACATCACCTGATGGTAGCTCCACCGCTGGCTGTGGTTCTGATCCCAATGGAGCTTGAATCAATTGAATCTTGACTGAAGATTTGCCGTATCCATTGCATCAGCGGCAAGAGCCATCTCGAATCCCCTCAGATCTGTGGCTGCTGCTCTGGTTCCCATGTGCCAGATGCTGCGCTATCTGCCTCGGCAGCGGAGCGTGCTGCGGAAGTCCAGCGACTGCATATGGTGTTGCGCAAGGGGATGCTGGTTCCTGCTGTGTGATGCAGGAGACGGAAGAAAATTTACAAGGCTTCCAGATCAGAACACATAATAGCATAAGTGATCAACAAAAACAAGTGAAAGATGTCATAAGGACATGAGATTGATGATTTACCTTGTACTCATCAGATGACGGTGAAACAATTAGGAGAATTTTTTGCTGAAATCTTCAAGTTTAGAAACTTGCAGTTTTTTATCCTTGAAGCTTGAATGTTGACGTTGATCTGCAGAAAAATTCCAGAACACGTATATCACTATTCAGTTTAGAAACAATAGAAATATTGTCATGTGCTGAGAGCCTAATCAGTAGAGGAAACTATTACCTTTTTTTCAGCATGGAACAGTATGGAAATAACCTCTTCATTTCATAATTATGGAATATTGCGTTTCTTAATCCCCGTTGTTGGCTTTGAAGGGAGCTCAAATAGATTGCATGTACTACATTTCAGTCAGTCATTTTAACGAATAGAATGTAAGCGTCGTGGTGCAGCGAGAGAGAAAGCTTCGATCAGGCAGGTAGGTTGCCTGGTTCGTCAAAGCCATTGCCCTAATGCTGTGATGTTGGATGCCGCACCCTGGATTGGCTCCCCTCCGTGATGATGCGGCCTAGCCTTGCTGAGTGTCAGACACCCAAAAATCAGGCCACAGAAGTGTTTGGCAAGCTACCGAGTGTCTGGTGAGGGCACTTCGCTCACCGGAGTATCCAGTATAGTGCTGTAAATGTTCGGTGAGTCCTCTCGAGTTGGATTACTTCACTTATCGAAGTGTTCGGCATAGTACCGAAATATCGAGTGAGCCCTCTCGAGTTGGGCCACTTAGCCCACCGAAGTATCCGACAGGATGCCAAACTATTCGGTGAGCTCTATCGGGTTCTCGGATTTACAAAAGAGACACTCCGATATTCTTTTCAAACTTAAAAGATCTGTTGCTCTGTGAGATAAGACTATCCTACCTCAATAAAACAGTGGCCCATAATCGGTTGAGGATCATCCCAATCGATCGTATCATTTGCCTTACATTTTTCGTTCTTCTCCAAACCCTAATACCCTTACTCGATCCTCGTGCTGTTTTTCTTTCGTCCCGGCGACGTTTGAAGGCGATCCGGCTGCCCTGACCGAGCTCGAATCATCTCTAAGACGATCCTCCTCCGACGGGGTCCCTCCCGAGGCGGGATTATCTAGGTGCTGCCCCAAACCTGATGTTGAAGAAACGTCGGCGTTTCCGCACACGGATGTGCGAGCGGTGTGTTGGCCCGGACCCGATTTCGGCGTCAACACACTTTTTGGTGACTCCGCTGGGAAACGAGTGATTCCAGTTACACAAACCGAATCGTTGTTTTCCACTATGAACTCCGAGATCTCCACGACGAACATCGTCATGCCTACTTGGAGGAGTTGCCCGAGGAAGCAAGCAAGGCGTTTTTGGAACGCCAGAAGGCCTCCGAGGAGGAGTGCAAGGCGCGCGAGGAGCGGGAGCTGCAGGAGTACTTAGGACTGCCAAGACGCGATCTCTCAAGTGAAGGAGCCTGTTCTTCCGGCCGTCGACGACGACGCGGCCATGGGTGCTGCCAATGTAAAGACATCTTCGCACCCTCCTGTTACTTTTGAAGACCTTTCATATTATTTTGTCGACATAAGAAGATCTTAACGAATGATATGCAATACATGATTCAAGAGAATATATCTAAGTCTAAGAATGTTAGTATTGCATCATCGTCTCATGTTGCACATGTAGGTCCTACTATTTGTACATCAGCGTCCACTGCTAGTGTAGAACAACCCTCGTATAGCATGCCATTGAACTCGTTTAGTGGACAAACTAGTTTTCCGTCGCATGTGCAAACGAACGCTTTGGTAATGTTTTTCGCTAGCGCGGAGCCCATCACTAGCATCTCCAATTTGGCCACGAGCCGATTGAATGAATTGGCTAATTTTGTTCCTCCTTACCGTACCATCGCATATAGCACACCACCTATCTCACCAAGCGGTACGGGTATCCCTTATGGCCCCGTTCCCAATGAACTATTTAGTGCCATGAAAACGAGCGTACACTCTCCGCCTAGTACTTTCGCTAGGCCACTCATTGCAATATAGAGGAGTGTATGGCGCATATTAAGGAGGACTTGAACAAACAATTTCGCGAAACGCTAGGGGTAGACCTCAAGGGAAGAGACAGAATTTACCAAAAATCGACCCCGCATATTTTGATTCGGTCCCTTATCCTAGTGGATGGCGTGTGCCCGACTTCGTCAAATTTAATGGCGAAGATAGTAAAACCACTTAGAAACACGTTAGCCAATATGTGGCGCAATTAGACGAAGCGGGTTTTAGCGAAGCTTTGAAAGTACGCTTGTTTTCTTTGTCGCTAACCGAAACCGTTTTCTCCTGGTTTTCGTCATTATCCCCGAGATCTATATACACATGGGAATCTTTAGAGCGCAAGTTTCTTGATCACTTTTATTCCAGGGACAACAAATTAAAGTTGTCACATTTGACATCGGTTCGGCAAGGGAAAGATGAATCCGTCATTGATTATCTTCGGCGGTTTAGAGATGTTAAAAATCGATGCTTTAATTTGACAATTTCTGAAAAGGATTTAGCCGACATAGCTTTTAGTGGTTTACGGTCACACCTTAGAGAAAAGTTGGAGAGGTATGATTTTCTCACACTCACTCACCTCCAACAAAGGGCTTCGGCTCAATAAAGCTGAAGCAAAGAAATAAAACATGACTACAAGACCCGTCACACTGTGCACGTCGTGGAATGTGATTCGAATAGCTCCGATGATGATTTCAATGACATTCTAGCTGTTGAGTTTGTTTGGCACTCTAAGACTATATCATTCGCTTGTGATTCACTCAAATCGGTTCATAAAAACCGGAAAGACGATGTGAAATACACTTTTGATAGCTAAGTGTGACAAAATATTTGATTAGCTACACAAAGGTGTGTACATTAAGATTGCATATACTTTACCTCCGACAAATGAGATTAAACGTAGAGCATATTGTAAATGACATAATTCTTATTCTCATGAAACTAATGATCGCAACTTTTCCATCGACAGATCCAATCGGCCATTAATGAGGGACGATTGAGTCTTAAGGCGATGCAGATCGACAAGCACCCGTTCTCCGTCAACACTCTCGAGGCTCAACCCCAAGGTGTTGATTTGGCCTCATCAAGCCGATACAACCAAGAGGAAGAACGTGGTCATCGGGGACGAGATGCCTATTTCTTCAAGTGAGAAAGGGGCCTCTAGGAAAGTGATGCTCGAAAAGTCCCCTGATGGTCAAGAGTCTCTTAAAGTCACCATTGAAGGCTCGAGACCCGAGAGGCAAGTTCCACAGCTCAAGATAATAAAGCCAAAGAATCCAGAGGTGGGCAAGTGGAAGATAAACCAAGGCAAAGCCACGGACCAAAAGATGGGGCCTAAAAGCGCCTTCGACCGGCTCATGACTAAGTACAAGAATCAAAAGACCGATTTGAATAATCGGTCTATGAAGCGACCAAGATCATCGCCTAGGGGAGGCAGCCCACCTAAGAAGGAGATGAGGTCAACCGTGAATGTGCACGGACCCTCTCCTCCTTTTACTCCACATGGGTTCGAAGTGCCGCCACTGTGGTTCCATCCTATGCCTTGCCCACCGTTCCCGGTATGGCATCCATACATGGGACCATAGATGCCCGTGTCACTGATGCCTATGCCACCGATGTTCGTTCCACCGATGCCATACCCGCCATTTAATTCGGTGTGAAACGGACCGAGAGGAGATGGCTTCACAAGGCTCTCCAAACCTACTCCGGATCAGACGGATTTTCGATTGATCAATGATCAAGGAGGGAGCTACACCACCGCGCCTAAGCAAGAATAGCGCCCGAAGCAAGGTAGCGACCCTGCTCTTTCCACTTTTGTCCATGAAGAGAGTGCATCCAAAGATGTCGTGAAAATCGACACAACCGATGTCAAAATCGGGGGAGTCTTCACAGGACCGATCACTTTGGATGATCCGGTCAAAAAGGCCTCCCATGATAATGAAGCTAGCAGCAGCAAGAGCTCATCCAAGTACACACAACCGAGGTGGTGTCCAGTTGGTTTGATCCACACTTAAAAGAGGAAGCTCCAAAGGCTGCGCCTCCGGCAGATGCGAGAGGAGGGGGCGGAGAAGAAAAGGGATGATGTCTTCAATGAGATCAAGCCGATGGTCCCTCAAAGTAAGCAGTGGAGGGTCAAGGAGCCCGAGGCTCCTACTCCACCGCTGATGAAGAAAGAGGAGGCTATTCCTAAGGTACTTGGCTTGGCTGACGCCATCTTGGGAGAGGACTTTACGGTGCCTTCGCCCACGGGAGACGTCGATATGTTCGAGTTCAACGATGACAACCTATTAGACTACGAGCCTACACCGCCTCAGGAAGGTATGGACATCAACACTATATGCTTATCTCTTTTCGATTACTCTTTGGTAGAGGAAGAAGAGGTTATGGCACAATTCGACTTTAGGTCGAAAAGTGCTATCTTTGAGAAGCCCGAGGAATCGGAGAACCATTTGAAGCCTCTCTATGTGAGGGGTCATATCAATGGCACACCGATTTCTCGCATGCTTGTAGATGGCGGTGCGATTGTTTATCTAAGACCATATTCTTTGTTTAACAAGCTAGGTAAGGCCGATGATGAGCTCATCTGGACCAACATGACTTTGAACGATGTGGGAGGAGGAGACCCTATCGAGGCTAAAGGGGTCGCTTCTATGGAACTCATCGTTGGGAGCAAGATCATGGCTACTGCTTTCTTTGTTGCCGATGTGCGCGGTAGTTATAGTTTGATCTTAGGGCATGATTAGATTCACGCCAATAGATGTGTCCCCTCTACATTGCATCAATTTTTAATACAATGGGTTGGTGATGATGTAGAGGTCGTTCATGCGGATACATCGGCTTGTGTTGCTATAGCAATTATATTCTTTGTCGCATGACACTGTAAGTGCTTGACTGGTTTGAACTTGATGAATTATGATTTTCTTACTGTGACTAGAGATGGTTTTGTATCCATCCATGTAACGCCGATAGAAAATCGGCTCAACCATATAATGTGATTTAGTGGAGTTTAATCTTGATTGATTGCAAAAGAGAGTGGAGCACTATCGATCCAACACGAACGATATGTGCGATGCTATAGAGGAGATAGAGGATATGGATAAGTTAAGACAAGGATTCACATCGGTCGACTCTCTTGAGGAGGTAAACCTTGGCAGCGATGATAATCCTAGGCGAACTTATATAAATAAAAATCTGAAAGCCGATTATAAGATGAAGTTAATCGGTTTACTAAAAGAATATGTGGACTATTTGCATGGTCTTATAATGAAATGTCTGGATTGAGTCGCGAGCTAGTTGGGTATCAGCTTCTAATAAAATCTGGTTTTAGACCCTTTAAGCAACTGATGAGAAGATTCAACCCGAATATGCACGATCGGATTAAAGAGGAAATTAATCGATTGCTTGATGCGAAATTTATAAAACCTTGCAGGTATGCGAAGTGGATATCCAACATCGTATTGGTAGAAAAGATGAACACCGGTAAGATTAAAGTTTGCATTAAATTCAAAAATTTGAATAGAGCCACTCCTAAAGATGAGTATCCTATGTCCATAGTCGATATGTTGATTAATGATGTTTTCGACCATAGAGTTATTAGTTTTCTTGATGGTAATGCGAGATTCAACCAAATCTTCATGGTCGAAGAGGATATGTCTAAAACTGCTTTTAGATGTCTCGTTTTGTGAGATTGTTTGAGTGGATTGTCATGACTTTTAGGTTAAAGAATGCGAGTGCTACATATCAAAGAGCCATGAACTTTATCTTTTATAATTTGCTTGGTGTCATCATGGAGGTGTACATAGATGATGGGTGATCAAATCGGCCGCTTTAGATCTCACTTGGCCGATTTTCGACTTGCCTTAGACCGAATACGTCGTTTCGGTTTAAAAATGAATCCGCTCAAATATGCTTTTGGTGTATCGACCGAGAGGTTTTTATGCTTCATAATTCATGAGAAGGGCATAGAGGTAGATCCTAAGAAGATAGAAGCAATTAGGAACGTGCAAGCGCCTACATGTAAGAGAGAGTTACAAAGCTTCTTAGGAAAAGTGAATTACTTAAAGAGGTTCATATCCAACTTGTCGGGAAAGATTAATGCATTTATTCCTATTCTTCGGCTAAAGAATGAAGCTGAATTTACTTTGAGGGCAAAACAACAAGAAGATTTTGAGAAGATCAAAGAGTACTTGTCTTCGCCGCCGGTGCTTAGGGCGCCTAAGGGAGGAGTCCCTTTCCGTCTCTATATAGCGGCAAAAGATGATGTGGTTGGTGCTGTTTTGACACAAGAAGCCGAAAGAAAGAAATATGTGATCACATATGTGAGCCGACGGTTGGTAGATGCGAAAACAAGGTACACTCTCATCGAAAAACTATGCTTTTCCTTGTATCATGCTTGCACCAAGTTGATATATTATTTGCTATCTAGCACTTGTGCGGTTGCTTGTCAAACCTATGTTATTTAACATATGTCGCATAGGCCGATTTCTAGTGGTAGGCTTAGTAAATGGGCTTATGCATTGATTGAATATGATTTGGCTTATGAATCGTTGAAATCCATGAAAGGCCAAATTGTTGCTAATTTTGTTGTTGAACATCGGATTGATTTAGAACATGGTCTATATGTTAATTATGTTACTTTTACCCCTTGAAAGTTATATTTTGATGGATCGGTTTGTAAAGAGGGTCAAGGTGTTGGTGTGGTTTTAGTATCTTCTCATGATGCACACTTTGAATTCTCAAACTGATTAGAGTATGATTGCACTAATAACCAAGCCGGATATGAGGCGTTGTTGTTCGGTTTGGGGATGTTAGAGTCCATGGGGTTAAGCATGTAGAGGCATTCGGCGATTCGTTATTAGTAGTGCAAAAAGTTGCGGGAAATTTTCAGTGCTTAGACAGATCGTTGAATGCTACATTGAATAAATGCCTAAACATCATTAAAGGAATGGATGAGTTCAATATACATAATGTGCTTAGGCTAGAGAATAGTAAAGCTAATGAATTAGCAGAACAAGCATCGGGTTACAATGTTAGTAAAAGTAAATTTTTAGTCATTAACAAATCGATGTTTGAGGTGTTAGAATTAGACCGTTCGGACACTAACACGTCAAATCGTGATAGTACCGAATTACTTGATTGGAGATCACCCATAATTTTATACGTTTGTAGCCTAACCCAAAGTGTAGATAGAAAAGTTCGGCATGTGGCTTTGGGGATGGTTTGCTTTTGAAATGTTTGGGTGATGACGAGGCTAGAGTAGCTATAGGGAAAGTTCATGAGGGCATTTGTGATACGCATCAATTGGCTTCAAAAATGAAATGGTTGTTAAAGAGGGCCGGATTCTATTGGCCAACTATGATTACCGATTGCTACCGATACTACAAAGGATGCAAAGAGTGTCAAAGATTTAGAAACATTCAATTGGCACCCGCAGCCATGATGAATCTCATTATAAAACTATGACCATTTCGAGGATAGAGATTGGACTTCATAGGGCAAATACATCCTTCATCTTCGAAGGGACATCGTTTCGTGTTGGTCGCGACTGATTACTTCATCAAATGGACCGAAGCAGTAGCTCTCAAGAACATGATACACAAAGAGGTAATTGAGTTTCTTACCGAGCATATTATTCATAGATTCGGCATACCTCAAGCTTTGACTACCGACCAGGGTACTTCCTTTATGTCTAGTCATGTTAAAGAGTTTGCCAAATCCTACGGAATTAGGATACTCAATTCATCCGCATATTATGCTCAGGCCAATGATCAAGCCGAGTCAAGTAACAAAACATTGATTAAACTCATTAAGAAAAAGATAGAGGACAATACCAAGAGATGGTATGAAGTCTTATCGGAAGCATTGTGAGCTCATTGGATATCTAGGCATGGGGCAACTAAAGTAACACCCTATGAACTTGTGTATAGACAAGAGGTCGTTTTCTCCGTCAAGGTAAATCTAGGAGCTCTAAGATTAGCTAGGCAAAATGACATATCTACCGATGAGTATAGGGCGTTAATGTTAGACAATATTGATGATGTCACCAATAAGCGTTTGAATGCTTTGAGAGAGATCGAAAAAGATAAGGGGCGGGTTGCTAGAACCTACAATAAGAAAGTGAAAGCCAAAACTTTTCAAGTGGGCGAATTGGTTTAGAAAACTATTCTGTCCGTAGGCTCACGAATAGTAAGGGTCATCGTCGAAAACACATACATGTTGGAGGATGTTCGCGGAAAGTCATTACCAAAGGTCCTTAACGGCCGATACATAAAAAAGTATCATCTGAGTGTATTGCAATAAGCGTAAGAGGGAAGAACGGCCGATATGAAGTATCATTGCCAAAAAATGACATGATGGCCGATGAGTCGGGAGGACCATCGTCCTTAGAGGTTTTTGGGTCCTTAGAGTGTTTTATGGTGCAAGAACTTCACAACAAAACAAGGGGACATATGTTGACATTAAAAAATTAGGGCCACCGGACTGTCTGGCAATCCCTCTCGGGTTGGGGCCCTTCACCCACCGGAATATTCGATATAGTACCAGAGTGTCCGGTGAGCCCTCTCGAGTTGGGGCACTTTGCCCACCGGAGTATCTGGCGTAGCACCGGAGTGTCCGGTGAGCCCTCTCGGGTTAGGGCACTTAGCCCACCGGAGTGTTCAGCAGGATGCCGGACTATCTGATGAGCCCTCTCAGGTTTCTGGATTTACACGACGGACACTTCGGCATTCTACCGGAGACTCCGATCACCGGAGTATCCGGCACTTTACCGAACACTCCGGTGGTGTTGATTTTGGAAAGTTTTCAGCAAATTGATTTCAATTTCTTTCCAAACTTGAGAGATCCGTTGCCCTGCGGGATAAGACCGTCTCACCTCTATAAAACAGATGCCCATGGCCGGCTGAGGATCATCCCAATTGATCATATTATTTGTCTTATATTTTTTGTTCTTCTCTAAATTCTAATCCCTTTACTCAACCTTCGTGCTATTTTTCTTTCGTCTCGACGACGTTTGAAGGCGATCCGACTGGTCTGACTGAGCCCGAAACTCCGACGGGTCCCTCCCGAGGCAGGATTGTCTAGGTGCTGTCCCAAACCCGGCGTTAAAAAAATGTCAGCATTTTCACACACGAACGTGCGAGCGATGTGTTAGCTCGGACCCAATTTCAGCATCAACACTGAGCTTCCTACCTGAGGGCCGCATGGAGCTCACCAACAAGGGTAGCCGTGGTCTACGCAGATGTCGCAGCTTCAGAGCTTGGTGGCCGACGGCTTGCCACACGCACCTAGGCAGCAGTGCGCGTAGGGGAGGCAGGGGAAAAGCGGCCTTCACTGCCCCCGTTATCCGGGGGCAGCTCGCTCCGGCCCGCTCCCAAGTGGACCCTCCCCTAAAAAAATACATCGTCGCGCGTCGGACCGTTCGCTTGACGGTGTGGATGACCGCTGCGCCCCCGCATGAAGGGGCCCAGGAGAAAATCAGGGCAGGCAGCGCGTGCAACACTGCAGGCCAAGGCCGGTTAGCCTCGCCTGGGCTGGATGCAGCTGCAGCAAGGTCCAGGCACCCCGGCTCCGGCCAAATGCTCTTTTGATTTAGGCAAAAGTGTCCCAGTTCCTTAATTCTTTTAAAAACAATTGCATAAGTTACTTTTCTACATCAATAAATGGTTTTTGACGATTAAATATAACTATTATTATCTTGAGTTATTTTTGTTATTCAACACCATAGCGTTAGCACGGATATTAGACTAGTTTCTTATAAATTAGTTCATCACATATCTTATAAAAAATACTTTCTCCATCCTAAAATAAATTTTAGTGGTTTTTGACTTTTTTGATATCGGCTTTTGACCATTCGTTTTGTTCAAAAAATGTAAAAAAAAAACAAGTCAAGTTTAAAGTACTTCTAATAATGAATCATTTCAAAATAATAATAAATTTTTTTCAAATTTTTTGAATAAGACGAAAGGTCAAAGGAGACGTTTGAAAAAAAAAATCAAAAAAACAATTATTTTGGGACGGAGAAAATATTTGAGATGGAGGGAGGAGTACATATTTTTATCAAAGTTGGTTATAAAGTTATTTTCCCTTTTTCGGGCGGATATATTCACTCAATTAGCAGGGAAGATAAACCTCTCAAAGTATAAAAGGTCTTATACAAAATAACACTGGAACAATAATTATGGCACAGTTCAGAAGCCGGAGGTTCCCGTCAAAATGCTCGGAAAGAGAGCACTTCCGGATTTGCAAGACAAAGGTAGTGGGCAGCTGAGGCAGTCCTACCTTGCTGCAAGGAGAAGACCATCACATTTTCGTAATGAGCCGCAGCGAAAGGATCTCAAAGTTTTGATCTCGTCAGATTTGCTTCTATGGATAGTTTGGTCGTCCTCGTGTCTTGTGGTCACTGTTGCAGAGCATCCCTATTCATCTCTGCGTAAGGGAAACATAGCCTTTTTCCCCTCTGGACCAGACACGTGTGTCAAGCATCAGTCTGCCCTATGCGCCACACCAAGACCAAGTCAGCCACGCCAACCCCTTGCCCTTGGGCAACCAGAGAGGACCCAAGAACATCACATGTTTCGTAATGAGCCACGGCGAAAGGATCTCAAAATTTTGACCTCGCCAGATTTGCTTCTATAGATAGTTTGGTCCGTCCGCGTGTCCTCTGGTCACTGTTGGAGAGCATCTCTATTCATCTCTGTGTCAGAGAGGCAAAGGAAATACTGGCATTTTAATCTTTGGACCAAGCACGGGCGTCAAGCATCATTCTCTGAGCCACACCAAGAACAAGTCGCCACGCCAACCCCTTGCCCTTGGGCATCCGGACATGACCCAAGAACGTCACATTTTTGTAATGAGCCGCAGCGAAAGGATGTCAAAGTTTTGCCCTCGCTAGATTTGCTTCTATAGATAGTTTGGTCCGTTCGCGTGTCCTCTGGTCACTGTTGCAAAGCATCCCTATTCATCTCTGCATTAGAGAGGCAAGGGAAATATTAGCATTTTTACCTCTGGATCAAGCACGGGCGTCAAGCATCATTCTGCCCTCTGAGCCACACCAAGACCAAGTGGCCATGCCAACCCCATGCCCTTGGGCATCCGGACAGGACCCAAGAACGTCACATTTTTGTAATGAGCCGCAGCGAAAAGATCTCAAAGTTTTGACCTCACCAAATTTGCTTCTATAGATAGTTTGGTCCGTCCGCGTGTCCTTTGGTCACCGTTGCGAAGCATCCCTATTCATCTCTGCGTTAGAGAGGCAAGAGAAATATTAGCATTTTTACCTCTGGACCAAGCACGGGCGTCAAGCATCATTCTGCCCTCTGAGCCACACCAAGACCAAGTTGCCACGCCAACCCCTTGCCCTTGGGAATCCGAACTGGACCCAAGAACATCACATTTTCGTAATGCGCCGCAGCGAAAGGATCTCAAAGTTTTGATCTCGCCAGATTTGCTTCTATAGATAGTTTGGAACGTCCGCGTGTCCTCTGGTCACTGTTGCGAAGCATCCCTATTCGTCTCTATGTTATATAGGCAAGGAAAATACTGACATTTTCACCTCTAGACTAAGCACGGACGTCAAGCATCATTTGCCCTCTGAGCCACACCAAGACCAAGTCACCACACCAACCTCTTGCCCTTGGGCATCTGGACAGGACCCAAGAACATCACAATTTCGTAATGAGCCGCAGTGAAAGGATCTCAAAGTTTTGACCTCGCCAGATTTGCTTCTACAGATAGTTTGGTCCATCCACGTGTCCTCTGGTCACTGTTGCGGAGCGTCTCTATTTATCTCTGCATTAGAGAGGCAAGGGAAATACTGCCATTTTTACCTCTGGACCAAGCACAGGCGTCAAGCATCATTTTGCGCTCTGAGCCACACCAAGACCAAATCGCCAAGCCAACCCCTTGCCCTTGGGCATCCGAACAGGACCTAAGAACGTCACATTTACGTAATGAAAGGATGTCAAAGTTTTGCCCTCGCTAGATTTGCTTCTACAGATAGTTTGGTCCGTCCACGTGTCCTCTGGTCACTGTTGCGGAGCGTCTCTATTTATCTCTGCATTAGAGAGGCAAGGGAAATACTGCCATTTTTACCTCTGGACCAAGCACAGGCGTCAAGCATCATTTTGCGCTCTGAGCCACACCAAGACCAAATCGCCACGCCAATCCCTTGCCCTTGGGCATCCGAACAGGACCTAAGAACGTCACATTTACGTAATGAGCCCTAGCGAAAGGATGTCAAAGTTTTGCCCTCGCTAGATTTGCTTCTACAGATAGTTTGGTCCGTCCGCGTGTCCTCTGGTCACTGTTGCGGAGCGTCTCTATTTATCTCTGCATTAGAGAGGCAAGGGAAATACTACCATTTTTACCTCTGGACCAAGCACAGGCGTCAAGCATCATTTTGCGCTCTGAGCCACACCAAGGCCAAATCGCCACGCCAACCCCTTGCCCTTGGGCATCCGAACAGGACCTAAGAAGGTCACATTTAAGTAATGAGCCCTAGCGAAAGGATGTCAAAGTTTTGCCCTCGCCCGATTTGTTTCTATTAGATAGTTTGGTCTGTCCGCGTGTCCTCTGGTCACTGTTGCGAAGCAGCCCTATTCATCTCTGCGTTAGAGAGGCAAGGGAAATACTGGCATTTTTACCTTTGAAGCACAGGCGTCAAGCATCATTCTGCCCTCTGAGCCACACCAAGACCAAGTCGCCACGCCAACCCCTTGCCCTTGGGCATTCGAACAGGACCCAAGAACGTCACATTTTCGTAATGCGCCGCAGCGAAAGGATATCAAAGTTTTGACCTCGCCAGATTTGCTTCTATAGATAGTTTGGTCCGTCCGCTCTGGTCACTGTTGCGAAGCATCCCTATTTGTCTCTGCGTTAGATTGGCAAGGAAAATACTGGCATTTTTACCTCTAGACCAAGCACGGGCGTCAAGCATCATTTGCCCTCTAAGCCACACCAAGACCAAGTCGCCACGCCAACCCCTTGCCCTTGAGCATCCCGACAGGACCCAAGAACATCACAATTTTGTAATGAGCTGCAGTGAAAGGATCTCAAAATTTTGACCTCGCCAGATTTGCTTTTATAGATAGTTTGGTCCTTCCGCGTGTCTTTATGTCACTGTTATGGAGCATCCCTATTCATCTCTGCATTAGAGAGCCAAGGGAAATACTGCCATTTTTACCTCTGGACCAAGCACCGGCGTCAAGCATCATTCTGCCCTCTGAGCCACACCAAGACCAAGTCACCACGCCAACCCTTGCCCTTGGGCATCCAGACAGGACCCAAGAACGTCACATTTTCGTAATGAGCTGCAGTGAAAGGATCTCAAAGTTTTGACCTCGTCAGATTTGCTTCTATAGATAGTTTGGTCCGTCTGCGTGTTCTCTGGTCACTGTTGCGGAGCATCTCTATTCATCTCTGTGTTAGAGAGGCAAGGGAAATACTGCAATTTTTACCTCTGGACCAAGCACAGGCGTCAAGCATCATTCTGCCCTCTGAGCCACACCAAGACCAAGTCAGCATGCCAACCCTTTGCCCTTGGGCATCCGGACAGGACTCAAGAACATCACATTTTTGTAATGAGCCGCAACGAAAGAATCTCAAAGTTTTGACCTTGCCATTTTTGCTTCTATAGATAGTTTGGTCTGTCTGTATGTCATTTGGTCACTGTTGCAGAGCATCCCTATTCATTTATGCATTAGAGAAGCAAGGAAATACTGCCATTTTTACCTCTGGACCAAGCACGGGCGTCAAGCATCATCCTGCTCTCTGAGCCACACCAAGATCAAGTCGCCACGCCAACCCTTTGCCCTTGGGCATCCGGACAGGACAAAAAAACGTCACATTTTCATAATGAGCCGCAGCGAAAGGATCTCAAAGTTTTGATCTCGCCATATTTGCATCTATAGATAGTTTGGTCTGTCTGTGTGTCCTCTGGTCACTGTTGCAGAGCATCCCTATTCATTTATGCATTAGAGAGGCAAGGGAAATACTGCCATTTTTACCTTTGGACGAAGCACGAGCGTCAAGCATCATTCTGCTCTCTGAGCCACACCAAGACCAAGTCTCCACGCCAACCCTTTGCCCTTGGGCATCGAGCAGGACCCAAGAACGTCACATTTTTGTAATGAGCCGCAGCGAAAGGATCTCAAAGTTTTGAGCTCACCAGATTTGCTTCTATAGATAGTTTGATCCGTCCGTCCACGCGTCCTCTGGTCATTGTTGCAGAGCATCCCTATTCTCCTAACAGTTCCCTTGCACCCTTGGGCATCCGGACAGGAGAACAGTTCCACCAAAACCCCACCTAGCTCTTTGCTCTCCCGCCTGCCGGTGTGTTTGCCCGTCGTAGTCGTCGAGATAGTGCTGAGACAGGTAGGAGCTCCTGTCGATCCCTTATTCTCTCCTTCATTGCATTTTTCCTCGGCGCTTAGCTCGTCAAGAACCACCTGGACGTTGTCCCCATGTCCCACCTCTGCTTCTTGCCTACTAATCGTTGTCGTTCCGCCTGCGACATTGAGGGTCCAGAGTCTCCCTGAGTAGACCGTGTCCAAGATAGAACCTTCCATACTCCTTCGCTGTGTAGCACTTTGATCTCTATGTTATCTGTATATTCACAGTGTAAATAGGAGAATCCCTCATTATATATTTGTAAAATCACGAACGTTACATGACCTTTTTGTTTCTCCTGATGTCCTCATGAGTAATGTCTTTACTTGTCGTATGGAATCCTTATTATATAGGAGTAAGAAAGATGAACTCTTGTGTTTGTGCTTCTCCTCTCCTCTCAAGTGACGCATGGTTTATTTATTTTCTCTTTAATTCGTTACAGGAACTCCACCTTCACATATTCATACACAATGGACGGTGGTGGCGTCACTGACACTAAGCTACTGTGATGACATTCTTAGTTTGTATGAGCGCTCCTTGGTTCGCTTGCACGTTCATGGCCAGTTCTTCACCGGGAGTGGTTTTATTGTTTACTCCAAGGGAGGCACAAAGCTCATAATGACATGTTATCATGTTGTGGATGAGGTTGTCTTGAATTCTACTGTGACAGTTTACTTATCTTGCTGCGCTCAAAGTAGTGCTAGATTAGTCTTTGTTGATGCCGCTTGGGACTTGGCAAAATAGATTGGCTCAAAATAGAGTTCGTACCTTTTGGGGCAGCCAGCATAGTCTCGACTACTGGAGGGGTCAGTGTTCCTGTTACATCTTCTCAGTTCTCTCCAGTTTCCTCATACTCTATGTCGGTACTTTTTGCTTCAGTTGAGCCGAGAGTGTCGGTACCGGCATTAGAGTCAGGAACAGCAGCCGGTAGTTCTCCTCTTGCTCAGAGGGTTCTATCTTTTGAGGCTACTACTGCTGAATCAGTATTATCAGAGCCATCGCCAGAGGTTTCACAGTCAGAGCCAGCAGCCATCACAGCCGAGCAGCCCAGAGCTTTACATGCAGATATCTTGATTGAGGCCGAATATTTTCCTAAGGAGGCAGCTCAAGCCCTTGTCAGTGCGAATCAGCCAGCTACAGTTGAGGGCAAGGAACCTTCCTCGACGTCTTCCTCCAGCATAAGTGCTTTCGATGATGTTGAGCAGCCTGAAGGAGACCAGTCAGCGGTAGCAGCAGCTCAGCCAGCAGAGGAGCAAGATCTGACTGTCACTGCACCCAGCTCTTCAGCCGCGCAGGATTAGATTCTCTGTAGGAGTTATAGGGCTTCTGGATTTTTTTGGCGGATTTCATTGGCTCTTTATGACATTTTGATGAGCTTGTGTTTCATTCGATCTCTTTTAGCTCATTGAATGCACTTAGTTTTGGTCTAATCCCGTGGTTTCTTTGTGTATGGCTCCTAGTGCTTTATCTGTTTTGCAAGTTCCTTTGTGCTTGTGCGCTCCCGTTCTATCTCTATCATGCATCTTTTTTGTCAAACCAGCGTTCTCCCTCTCTATATACTTCTTCGGTGACATCTTTTTGGATGATTAGATGACAAAGGGGAAGAGAGAGCTACCAAACAAGAGGAGAACTAGAGGAGAGTGACGCTTCCTACCCATGACAAAGGAGGAAAACTCTTACAAAATTTTTCTGAGGAGTCATCAAGGTAAAGGGGTAAGTGTTCTTTCGAGATGTATTTTATTCTCTATCTTCTTTCATCTCGTTTGAACTGTTTGTGAGTACTATAGTTATCATCAATCATCAAAAAAGGGGAGATTGTAAGCTTCATGACCTTGAAGTCCTCTAAAACGTATAAATTAATTTTAGTGATTGAATGAACGACCATAGGTAACGGTTGTGTTGCAGGTATCACCCCGCTAATTCTACATCAATATGGTGGGCTTTCTTGGTGAATGACAAGGACGAACTCTAGAAGTGGAGTTGCTAGGCTTTGAAAAACCAAGGCTAAGGACTAGCTAGAAAGTCCATAGAATCCTGTCATACAAGTGTTAGAGGGTGTGAATGCTCCTTAGATCCTTAGAAAACACTGAAGATGGTAGAGGAGGCGAAGTTAAAGATCAGAGCTCAAGAACCAGCTGAAGACTCAGTCATCAGACAGTTCGGTGAGCCCTGGATGAGCTAGTCCAGAGAGAGGTGCTCTCTGTAGTCAACGTGTAGTAGTCACTGGACAGTCCGTCAGTGCAATGACCGGACAGTCCGGTGAGGTAGAAGCTGAAATTCAGAGAAGATGTCTCTGAGAATCTAAAAGTGAAAGTCACCGGATAGTCCGGTGAAGGTATGTACCGAACAGTCCGGTGTCCTATAGAATGGATTCCAAAGAGGGCATTTCTCTGGTCGAGGAGGAAGAGGAGTCATCGGACAGTCCGGTGATCTAGTCACCGAACAATACGGTGATTGCATAAAGTAGTCAGTTTTATGACATCACATACCAACGGTTGTTTCTGGGCTTAGAGCCTATTTAAACCGTGGAGAGGGGACGTTTTTTGGTGTGCCCTTGATCAAAATTGCTGGAGCCAAGTTGTGAGAGGACAAGGGACACCACCAAGAGAGCACATTGTAAGATTGGAGATCTTTGGTGCTAGTAGAAGAATAATAGGGAGCATTCATACACTTCTAGAGCTTGTAGGGCTCGAGAGGAGTGATGCCAATTACTCTTAGTGTGCGCAGCCTAGACCGGCTAGAAATCGGTGATTGAGCTTCCGAGAAGATTGTGAAAGACATCGCCAAGTTTGTACGCGGTTCCGGGTCCTCCGCTCGAAAAGGACACCAAGAGGGAGTACTAGAGCCTTGTAGGCTTGCTTTAACGTTTGGGTATTGTATGCGACAGCCGGGTCGTCGGTATCTTCACTCTGGGAGTGAAGTGTACCCTTGTGAGCATCGTTTCGAAAACGAAGGAAGGAACCAGGACTTTGACGAGAGTCATCCAACGAAGATTAGAGGAAGGCGCCTACTTTCTGAGACCTCAGAAAAAATCACTGAGCACTATCTATCTCACTCTCTTTACTTACCGCATTTACTTATCGTTTGAGTAGTGTGATTGGTTGTTCTTTGTTTCCTCTTAGTGGCTATCGTGCTAGTGCTTGTTTGTTGTTATTTTCATACCACTAGCATTGTAGACTTGTTTAGTTTTGCTTCCGTTGTGGTCAAGTCTTGTAGTTTTAGTTTGTAGCGAAAATAGTATTATAAGTCCACCGATTCAACCCTCTTCTTGATGTCCTTGATCCTTACAAACACAAACTGACTTCTAGCATTCTGCATGGCTACAAGGCCGTATACCTAAAGATGTCGCACCGACGATTTTTGCACTCTCTAACAAAGAAGAAGGCCAAAGTGAGAGAAGCCATCCAAAATGACACACATTCAAGAAGTAACACAACTATGGGTGATGGTCCACAAAGTCCAACTACAACCGGAGCTGCAGGACACTATAACATGGAAGCTAACTTCAAATGGAATTTACAAAGCTTCGTCGGCTTATGGAGCACAATTCATTGGATCCTCCCAAACAGTCTTCAACACCATCATGTGGCATGTTTGGGCGCCACCCAAATGCAAAACCTTTGCGTGGCTCTAATATAGGATCGAGTATGGACAGCAGACAGACTCCAGGCACGCGGCTGTGATAACAGCACCTACTGCCCGCTATGCAGACAGACACCGGAGACGGCACACCATATGTTGATCGGATGCAGATATACAAGAAGAGTATGGAACTACATTGCACAATGGTGGGGATCTCCTCATCTGGAACCGAGCAATTGGCCTCAAACAACATCCATTCAGGAATGGTGGCTTAACCTGCAGAGCACTCAAGAAGTTCAAAAGAAGGGTGTGCCAATGCTTATACTTCTAGTGAACTGGGAGATTTGGAAGGAAAGAAATGCACGCATCTTTGAAAGGAAAGAACTTGCAGCAACTTCTCTACTGCAAAACATTAGAGAAGAGGCCAGAACTTGGGGATTAGCAGGAGCTAGACACCTCGGGCAGCTGTGCCCACGAGATTAGTTTTTTTGTCTTGCTTTCCTTCCTGCTCATGTAAATACAAAGCTCTACAGCTTTTACACATGTATTCTCTTCTTTAATTAATGAAATTGGCACCTTCTTGTGCCGGTTCTTTTTTAAAAAAATTACATTAATAACCATTAAGGGAGAAAAATTGCTTACTATATGTGACAAATGCAATCGTATCTATGGTCGGTAAAAAAATAGCAAAAGGAAGTTGCACACCTATCGGACCACTCGCACAGATGTGTCATACGCCTATGCCCTTGGTTGTGCCCCGCTCATCACATCAAGGTGAGGCAAACAAGCACGCCTCTCTCTCTCTCTCTCTCTCTCTACTAATACCTCAACTAGGTCGAACACAACTTAAATATTTAAGTTGGTCCCACAGAATTGGGACACAGGAGTAAAGTCCTCTACTATACCATACATGTGTAAGTGAAAAAGGTTTTTTTTTTGGTTTCTTATTTATGTCACAATCCAAGTCTTCTAACAGTCCTCACCACATCTTAAAGATTTTAGAGTTTGTTTATTTTATCGAAGTATTGTGAATATGCTCCTACTACTTTTTCAGTAGAGATTGATCAAGTTTGAATATCCCCCTAAAACCATAAGCTCACTCATACATAACCCCATAATAAACTATAACTAAATTGATAAGTTGGTGAACAAATTTTCACTTGAGGTCTTAACTTTGAGAGTTTAATATAGCTCCGCAACTTTTCTTTTTTGCTTTTACTTGTGTTCATTATTCACAATAATTATTAGCCATTTTAACGAGGTCAACCAGCCGTATATGGTTGATAGCATGATAAAAAGTGGTACTACAAGCGTATGATTCGAATTCGAATTCTATTGATTAGTGGGTGGATTGTCGATGTCAAATCTTCATCAAAACGGGAAGATTTTCACGATTTTCACTAATAATTAGTTCGCACTAAATATTTTCCTAAGATGAATTTGCGTTTCTGATCTATTATTCTTTTTCATTAGTGAACATACTATCGAAAGCTGCCATATGTAAAATAATAGCATTCATATCATTTACACGTGCCTGAGCCTCTCAATGTTGACAAAGCCAATTGAGTCCCAGATACCGATCATGCCTGATTTTAACGTTGAAACCGTTTTAAAAACCACTCTAAATTCAAAATTTAAATAAAGTTGATCGAAATGCTAAAAAACAAATCAGTTTGACCGATTTATGAGCAGTTTATCAACAGGTTTTCTATTTTCTGATATTTTTTCAAATTTTTAATTTTACCGGGTAACCTCTGAATTAGACCAGAATGATTTGACCGCTTTTCACAAAACCGGTCTGATTTGGAACGGGTTTTCAAACCATAGACCCCCGTCCATTCCTCTCCCCGACGCTTCTGTCGGCCCAGATCACGCGCCTGGCTTCTCCTCCTTCCCCTCCCTCCCTCCCTTGAGTCGTCCGCGCAGCGCGAGATCTGCAGGCACGCCACATGCCACACGGCGGCCTCCGGCGAGC
Source organism: Zoysia matrella (assembly GCA_001602295.1). Classification (NCBI taxonomy): domain Eukaryota; kingdom Viridiplantae; phylum Streptophyta; class Magnoliopsida; order Poales; family Poaceae; genus Zoysia; species Zoysia matrella. The sequence continues at coordinate 29,695 of BCLG01003848.1, forward strand.
TCCACCGAGACGATCGAGCTAGGCCCGACTGATCCCGTGGAGATGGAGGCTGCGGGCACTGGCGCAACGGAGGAGCGGTGGGCGTCGCTGTGCAACTGCGTGGTGAACTTCCTGCTGGAGGAGCGGTATCACCTCACGGCGCTGGAGCTGCTGCAGGAGCTACAGGAGGATGGGCGCCATGCCCACACGCTCCGCCTACGCGCGTTCTTCTCCGACCCGGCACAGTTCCCGCCTGACCTCGTCTCTCGCGCTTCCTCCGCGCTTCCCGGTACTCTTCTCCATTGCCCAAATTAGCCCACACTTTCATTTCGCACTCATGCGGGGCCACTGGCCGACTGGATCTCGTGGGATTGTGTGCCCGCTTGTGTAGCATTTTTATGTGAATTGTGCCTTTGTGCGTCCATGCTCTTGGCTTCGCAACTTGTTAGTCGGATTTGACATGAACTTAAATTTAGTTGTCGTTCTCGATGTTGCACTGATGACCCTGCAGCACTATAAGTTGTTGCTTGTGCCTTGGCGTTCAATCAACATTAATTGTCTTTGGCTCGAAAATGTCCAGCTTATTATCAACGTTGATATACTAAATTACTAATTACTGTATCAACGATCAAAATAGCACGGATGATCATTAACTGAAGACTTTGCTGGTGGTTATTTTTTTCTCATAATTTCTACCTTTACGATCTTTGCTTATATTGAATCAATTTGCTCAGGTGCCAACATTTTATTGAGCCAGGCCATCTGTATGGCAATGTATTACTTTTTGTTTCTATGCGATAGGATAACAGGGGATGCCATGTAGTTGGTAAGCCACAAATTTGTGGGAATTATGCTCTTACAGCCCTTCAATAAATTTACATGCATTGTGAGATGAAGAACACATTTCAATTAGTTGGTTGGGCTTGTTTCTTAGTAAAGCTTAACTATTCAACTTAGATGATTCAACTTTTTCCTTTTTTTTACATTATTATGGATATGGAATCTTATATAGGCACCTAATTCTCTGATGGTTACTCGCTAAGCACTGGATTATTATGTTTTTATTGACAGGTGCCGATCCACAAAGTTTGCTGGAAGAGAAAATAGCAGCACAAGAAAAGTTGGCGCTTGCGGAATATGATCTCCGACTAGCCAAAGAAGACCTTTCACAGCTGAAACTTGAGTTACAAAAGCAAAAAGAGCTGTCTCCTGAAGATTCAAATGGTATGTGAGTATGGGACCTTGAAACTACGGACAATTTAATACATGATAAGTCTCGTCAAGAGTTACATCATTTCAGTATGATGTACATCTGTCGTACTTCTGGATGAAAATAAACTTTTTTGGTCGTAGCTATTTGTCTATAGATCTGTTAAATACATTTGCTTTTGTTGGTCTAGGATGCATTCACTAGTACCAAAAAATAATCATAAAAAGTATGCTGTACCTTTTGATGTTGTAGATCTGGATGAAAGTAAACCATTTTTTGTCTTAGTTATTTACATAAGTCTTTAGCTCTGGTATAGACATTTGGTCTGGTTCTTTGTAGTGTATCAACTAGTACCAAAAAATAATCATAAGATGGGACTTTTGGGAAAAAAAGGGCAGCTCGGTGCACGTAGCTCCTTCTTGTGCAGGTTCCAGTGAAATTTATAATCTATTGGGCTTAGAGAAAGCTAATGTGTGATTAAAACAGAAGGCAGACACTTCAGGGTTATTTACATTTTATCTGGTTTCTGATAGAGCTTGCCAGTAAACAAAAAACTGAGCAAGCTATATTTGCCTTGGTCATTGTGTCCGTAAAATTTACTCGAATGATATATAGAACTGGTTTGTATGTTAATGCTAATAGTCCATTTTAAGATACCATTTTACATTCATTTAAGGCATTGAGATTCACAAGCAGAAAAATGATACATCAAGCATTCCGTGTGCAGGGCACCTTTCTGATGCGTCTACACACGAAGGATCCATTAGCCAACAGGATAAAAGGGATGTCAAAATTTCAGCATTAGGCCCTCTAAAGGATAATGAAAGGAAAGATCTGAACTGTGCTGTAAAAGAGTACTTGCTTTTGGCTGGATATCGACTTGCTGCTATGACATTCATTGAAGAGGTCTGTACTATCTATACAATCTATATAATAGCTTTTGCCTTACTATTTATCATCTTATGATTGAAAATCTTGGACAACAATATTTTTACATCATTATAGCATCTCCAGTGATGTTATTTTAATGAGATTAGCTGAAATAATTCCATCTATGTTGGTTGTCAAATTAAAGAGGATTGATACTCAACTTCAAAGTGCCAATATTACCAAACAGTGGGAGAGTATTTTCGTACCTATGACTTATGTTCACAATCATCTAATTTCAGGTTCCTGACCAGGACCTCGATGTTTGGCCAAACAGTTCAGCTTGTGTCCCTGATGCCCTTCGCCGTTACTACTATCAATACCTTTCATCCACTACAGAGGCGGCAGAGGTAAGTATTAGCATCAATTTTACCTTGTGTTACTTGACTGTAGCTTGATGCATCGTGTCAACCTCACACAGTAGCAGTTGATGCAGAATTTCTTTCTTATCTCATCATACCTCCCACTATTACTCTTACCAGGAGAGCTGGAAATGGAAAAAATTTGAAACTTGCTGCATGTATCATGTGGTGCATTCCTTCAGAAATAGTCAAGTTGATTGGTCTTGCTGATTAATAATCCACAACATAGTTGTGTCCCGTTGTTGCAAACTATTGCATTGTATAGTTGATAAATTTTGTTAACCATGTTTTTTTAGAATCAATTTTGTTAACCCTGTTGAGCAGGCTGTTCTAAGAACAAAATGAGATGATAACTGCTGCATAAAACATGAGCAATAGGAATTCTGGATGCCTTATGTATTTAACTGCTTTAAGTATAATTTATAGATTTTAAAATAAAACATTAATCAATCATCACTCGTCAGCAAATTTTACCATTTGAATACTTTCAGTCAGAACAAAGTTTTATTTGTCATAGTTCTGTTCAACCTTTCTCTAGAGCACTTCAAACATTGATTTATGTTGGGCACCACTGGAATCCCAGAACTTACAAGTATCCTTCTTCATTTTTATATTTTGTATAATATCTCAGGAAAAAATATCCATAATTCAAGAGAATGAAACATTGCTTAAGGAAAATGATCATCTCAAATCTGAAAATGACTCCTTGGTGAAGAGTAAGGAAGCATATAATAGTCAGGTTTCTGCTTTAAAGAAGTCTTTGGAAGCCTCATTCAAAGATATAAAAGAGAGGGAAAAAACGGTAATAACCTCTTAGAATATATCATCCAGAAAATTGATGGTATAAACTTTCTGAATACATTCCTAACCTTCATTTGATGTAAGATTCAAGACCTGAAGCAGATACTGGATGTCCAAAGGAAGGAGCTGAATGATTGCAGAGCTGAAATTACAGCCCTTAAGATGTACATTGAAGGGGCTCAATCAAGTAAACAGTTGTTTGTGGGAAATACTGATGGTTTAGAAAGGTCGCATTCCATTGCCACCTCTATGGGGTTATCAGCATCTTTGATTAAGGAAGATGAAAACTCAAATCCATCTGAATCCACAACAGATAAGCTATCAGCAGTGAGCCTGACTGAGGATGCACAAAAGGATAACCAAGGTATACTAAGTAGTGCTGATGACCACCCAGTTTTAGAAGCACCAGATTCTTGCGCAGTTGATGAGAATGGTGGCTATGGCACCACAGAAGAAGGTAAATCTGTGTTGAATGGTAGTCTGCATGGAGCGTCCATGACTGTTAAAAGCCAGGGGAGTTCAGATGGCATGTCTGTGCATTTATCAAAAGATAGTGTTTCTACTGAGAAACTAGACAGCCCAAGTATACAAAAATCATCAGATAAGATGGTCAGTATCCTAATTATTCCCTGTTCAGTATTTAGTCTGTTCATTTATTTCTTTTGGTCTTCATCACTCGTTCCTTCATTCCTGCAGGCTCTGGAGACTATAAAGATAGTTTCAGATGCGCTTCCAAAGATTGTGCCATATGTGCTCATAAACCATCGTGAGGTTTATCTGTAACCTTCATATTTTTTTCTCCATCACTATTCAAACTATTTAAGTGCAACTAATGTTACATGATTTTACATGGTTACAGGAGCTTCTTCCATTGATTATATGTGCTATAGAAAAGCATCCAGACAGTGATGTACGGGATTCCTTGACTCATACGTTATTCAACCTGATAAAACGACCTGATGAACAACAGAGACGCATCATTATGGATGTATGCTTATATTGAATACATTTAGTGTTGCATCAATACTGCTCATTATTTTCCCCTTTTTTGTATTTATATCCGGTTACCTGGTTATATTGTGTCAGGCTTGTGTAGAGCTAGCTAAGAGTGTTGGTGAGATGAGGACAGAAACTGAGCTGCTTGCACAGTGCTGGGAACAGGTACTTTCGATTTGTAATAGATCATCTGGCTTTCCAGCACATTATCTTACATCTATTTCTATTGATGTTTAGATAAATCACCAATATGAGGAGCGGAGATTGCTTGTTGCACAGTCGTGTGGAGAACTTGCTTTATATGTTCGCCCTGAGATACGTGATTCCCTCATTTTATCTATTGTGCAACAACTTGTAGAAGATTCTGCTACAGTTGTAAGGGAAGCGGCGACACATAACTTGGCATTGCTTCTTCCTCTGTTTCCAAACCTGGACAAATATCATAAGGTCAGCCTCACTAATTTGGTCTTTCGGAAATCATCTGAATTCCTTTTCCTTGGAAGCTTGGAGGGTACAAATAATTGAAGATAATATTTTCTTTCAGAAGTCTTCTGAATTCCTTTTTCTTTTTGGTAGGTTGAGGAACTAATGTTCCAGTTGGTCTGTGATCCTTCTGGGGCGGTGGTGGAAGTTGCACTCAGGGAACTAGTTCCTGCTGTAGTAAGATGGGGAGACAAACTGGATCAGATATCAAGAGTGCTGTTGGCACATATCCTGGCATCTGCTCAGGTATATCATGTTCATGAATGGAACCTTATATTTTTCTACTATTTGCTGTCATATGTATTCTTATAGTTTGTTATATTTTCAGCGGTGTCCACCAATTTCTGGGGTTGAAAGTACAATAGACTCTCATCTTCGTGTTTTAGGGGAACAAGAGCGCTGGAACATTGATGTCCTCCTTCGAATGTTGACCAAGTTGCTACCATTTATTCATCAGAAAGCTATAGAAACTTGCCCATTTGCATCAGTTGACACTACAAGTTCTACACCGGAAAGCTTCTTCTCAGCGTCCTGTCTAAAACAGTATGCAATGTGAGTTTTTTTCTTTTATTTATATTCATTGACTGGTTATTTATGTAAATAATCTGTTATCATCCACTTCACTGCGTCTTGGGAATCTTGACAGAGGTGACACTGAGTGGTCAGCATTTGAATGGATGCACACTGATTGCCTGCCAGATTTGATCAAGCTTGCCTGTTTGTTGCCCGCTAAAGAGGATAACTTAAGAACAATTATCACAAAGGTTGATTCAGAAACTACTTCTCTTGTGCTCCAATCAGCTTCAAGTGTTATTCTGACCACTCATTTCTTAAAAAAATTCAGTACCTTCTGGAAGTATCTCGACTCTACGGAAAAGATTATTTGGAGCATATTATGCTACCTATATTTCTTGTAGCAGCTGGTGATGTTGACAGTGGCGATTTTACCTATTTTCCTCTGTCAATCCAATCCAAAGTTCGTGGTAAGACTGCATCTACTCAAATAAGGGAGATTGGTTGATGTTGTTATTTCTTTTCATACCTTTCAAGTTTCAACTGATTCTATTACAGGCTTGCGACCAAAAACTTCAACTTCTGAAAAACTTGCAATCTTGTGTGTCTTTCCATTATTGTTGTCTGGTATTTTGGGTTCTCCTTCCAGTCGTCAACAGTTAGAAGAATATCTGAGGAAAGTACTTATCCAAAACACGAAGGATGGTTCATTTTCTATGCATCATACTACTGAGATCATTAACTCAGTTCGCTTTCTTTGGTGAGTAATTAGATAATGAAAGTATTGCTTTCGATATTTTGATGTCATGCATGTTTTGTATTAATGTATCTGACTTCTTATGGTTATAGCCTATTTGCGCATCACCATGGAGTCATCTTCAATATTTTGTGGGAGATGGTTGTGAGTTCTGACACTGACCTGAAAATCAATGCTGCAGCCCTACTTAAAGCACTCGTAAGCTTATTGCACAAGAACAGTTCAACAATCTTCATAGTTGTTTATTGTGTTTTAATTGCTACACTTTTACTGTACATGAGTGGTTCAACAATCTTCTTCATTGTTTATGGTATTTAATTGCTTAACACACAGGTGCCGTGCATTGACGTGAAAGTAGCATCAACTCATATTTTGCCAGCACTTATTACCTTGGGCTCTGATCAAAATTTGACAGTAAAATATGCTAGTATAAATGCTTTTGGAACTGTTGCTCAGCATTTCAAGGATGACATGGTAAAGAAATATTTTCCATTCTGTTTGTTGAGATGTTCCATACTATGTGTGTTGCTGATGTTCCTTAACTACACTTCATTAGGTTATTGACAAGATACGCATACAAATGGATGCTTTTCTTGAAGATGGATCACATGAAGCTACTATTTCTGTTATTCGTGCACTTGCAGTGGCCGTGCCTCATTCAACAAATAGGCTTCGTGAATATATCCTAGTCATTGCATTCAACATTTACATCTTTACTTGAGTTTTGTACTATATTTTGCTTGCCTCTTTGTTTGCACATCCTTCTATCCATTCGATTTTCTGTTTTCTTTGACATGGCATACATCTTCTAACCAAGATATTTAAGCTGACAAGTATCACGCCAACCGGCGATGATATTGAGCGGCATCGTGAAAGAGCAAATGTATTTTGCGAAGCGTTACGTGCTTTGGATGCAACAGGTTCGTCACGCCTACAATTAGCATTTCACCTTAATATGGGTGCAAGAATTATTTTGTTTCTCAATTTTTCTGCAGAACTGTTGATTCCATTTTAGAAATTGTTTGGGGGCTAGAAACAGAACCTTGTTAGTTACATTTTTTCATCCTTGACATCAAAGAGAACCAGAAAAAATAAAGAGAGAAACGAACCGGTTTCGAGCATAAAAAACTCATTATTTGTTTCTCAAAATATTTTTGTTACTTTACTTTGAAGTTAGGGTTAGAAGAAAAAAAATATTTCTAAGCCGTGAAGACTGCTGCACTTATTATGGTTGGAAAATTGCTGTGTCCAGTTATTATACAATCCAATCTAGCTAGTAAGTTATTTACAGTTTTACAAACCTTTGAACATACCTTGCACACATTCACAAACTAATTACTATCAAAACTGTGCTTGAATTTGTGTATGTGGTCTAACTATTCCGCATGCACCACTATGTCCAGAGTCTTGTGGCACTACATGCAGTAAGTAGCAGATTGAAATAATGAAATTCAGTTTTGTCTGTCAACCATTCACATAGAAGAGGAAAAATTAGCCATGATCAGAAAAATTAGATAGACATGCTGGCTGTTGCATTACAGTAAAACGATCATGGTTTTTCTTCAATGTGTCAAAAGTTTTATGATTAGTGCATGTGATGTAGATATGATCTGCAGAAATTTTAGCACTTTTGTTCTCTAATAAAACCACTGAATTAGCATCCAGTTATTAGCACTCTAGCAGAGAATTGCTTTGATATTTTATGGGTGAAGAGAACTGCCTTAATATAATGTGCAGAAATGATCTCATGGTTCTTAAATACGAACACTCAGTTTCCAGTGACAATTAACCAGCAACCTGTTGCTGAGCACTAACTACCATGTTTTCATGGTAACATAGTATTAATGAATCAGTCAGGGTCACACTGTTGGCCAATTTGGATTAATTTTGGAGGTGAAGGAAAAATTATGGATGTCGGTAACCTTCTGGTTTCTCCCTTGATCATTGCAGATCTTCCTGCCTCAAGTGTACGCGATCTGCTTCTGCCATCAATACAGAACTTGTTAAAGGATCTGGATGCTCTAGATCCTGCACACAAGGAAGCATTAGAAATTATAGCCCGGGAAAGGTCGGGAGGTACTCTGGAAAGCATCAGCAAGGTTATGGGGGCACATCTTGGGATTGCATCTTCTGTCAGCAGTTTCTTTGGCGAGAGCAGCCTTCTTGGCAAGAAAGAAGGTGGGGAGCAGCATGATTCCGATGGTCCCAACTCTGCCCAGCCTAACCCACAACCTCAAACTGACACGAGGTTTGGCCGCATAATAAGGGGCGGATTTGGAGATATGTTGCGAGGCAAAGCGAAGGGCACTGATGAACCCAGCTTGAAATGATCAATCACATATACAAGCTGTCAAACCACATTCTTTGTTCATTGATGTTGTAATATAGTCATAATTTCATATGCAGGTTGGATTTTCCATGCAGAGTGAAAAGTCAGATTCGAGTTTCCTGCTGTATTCTCGTACCAAATTAATTGTATAGAGGAAAGATACAGCATGTTGTCTGTATTTAATTAGCTGCTTATTCCTAGTACTCGTAGGTTCAAGTTTCTGCTTTGTTTCATTGGTTGATATCAATAATAAAAGATAGGTTCAAATTTCTGCTTTGTTTCATTGGTTGATACCAATAATAAAAGAAAAGGCCCTATCATGTCAAACAGTTGTCCAATCTGAATTTTTTAGCTAATGTCAACCGAAGCAGCTATAGGAATGGACCGAATGGTCGAGAGGTTCATGTCTGCAATAAGAGAATGATTTGTTCTTGAAGCTATTATAGGGTGTGCCAGTTTCGGCTGTGATATGATCCTTTAGTTGTTGGTGCTGGGTTCTAGATGCTGGCTCCCTAAATTTTGGACAATTTTAACTTTTTAGGCATCATGTTTGATCTTTTGTCTTATTTAAAATTTTTTAACAAATATAAAAAAAAAGTTATATTTAAAGAATAAAATTAATCACAACAAAACAAGTGATATTTTATTAATTTTTTAAATAAAATGGAGAGTCAAACGTGGCATAAGTCAAAAGTGTTAAAGAATTTGAGGAAGGTAGTATATTTAACGCGATAGCGACCTTGATCATTGATAAGATTTTGAATGCTGCTTGCAAAACTGGTAGGCTGTATTGGTCATACGCCAGAAGGAAAATAAATTTGACCAATTATGTCGATACTATTCTCAACATTTTATAGGATGATATTAAGGGGCTCTTTGGCACGGCTTGAGCCGTCAGCTCATGGCACTGTAGGTACAGTGTCATGAGTCGGGAAAAGCTTTAAAAACCTGACTTATTCGGTTCGAGTGAAAATAGTTTATATAAATAATATTTTTACTATATTTAAAGTATATAAATAAGTAACATAAGCTGGTTAAAATAAGCTCTGCCAAACACACCTGAGATGTGGTACGGTGCTTGTAACTCCTCAATTAATTTTAGTCATTGGTTTTTAAAATTAGTACCAAATACACTAATTTTGGTACCGGATCCACTGTTTTATTCCCTTTGATTGTTTCTCTCTATTTTTAACTATTTGATTTGATCTGATGAATGGCTGTGGTTAATGCCATGTGTAATTCTCCAAATTGTTGCTGCATGCCGATATTTACTAGGGTCTTCTTTGGATTGTGGGGAAAATTCATAAATTCTACATTTTTTCTTATGTAATTGAATTGATTCATGTGAAATTCTTATATAATTTCTGTGTTTCAAAGAGGCCTAGAAGTCTGCAGCTAGGACTGGATCAGGGTACGGTTTAGTTTCTACTTTTTTAAAAAACTAAAAACAGAAACAATATAAAGAAAATTAAAACCAAACCTAATTAACCAAAATATTTTTGTTCTGATTTTTTTAATTTAGCCTAATTTTCTAAAGCTACTTGTTGACAATCAAAATTGGCATTCAAGAAAAACATGAAGTTCCAGTATTCCTAATAGGAATTTTCATTTTCTGTAGGATCATCATAGAAAAATTAGTTAAATCATCATCGGAGTGCCCGATACCTTACCAAAGTACCCGAGTGCACCCTTTTATGACCATCATTAAACCCAAGGAGTAACTAACATTTGGTCGGAGCGGTAAAACTGAAAATTTCAGTTTCGACAGACTTACATTTATCTAATCGATGTTAATTCTAATGCTTTCCAAAAATTTGATGTTTAGACATATTTTCGAGGTTGCAAAGATAATTCTTGAGTATTTTAGCCAATATTTGCAAGTGGAGGCAAATAAGTGCTAAAAAAAGTAGAAGATGAGGCCAAAGTGCTATTTTGAGGATTCCATAACATAGCCCTAGTCAAGATGATCAAATGGATATATGAATCACTTACATTGGAGCCGATAAAGAAACCATGAAGTTTTCAAGATGTGCAGTCTCTACCCCGAGGACATCAGAAGTTCCAATTTGGTATTTCGGAAGTTCTAGTTTCTACTGTTTTTAGGAAAAGTTTCAAATTTATTTTTTTGCGGATTTGTTGGATATATCGCCTCTCCATGGGATAATGCACCCAAGGTCCACAGCCGATTGAGGGACACTCCATCGAATTTTCAAAATTAAATTATTATTTTATCTTTTTAAACTCTAATTCCTATCTCTAATCCTAATTATCTTCTTCTTTTGTCCCAGTAACGTGTGAAGAGGATCTGGCTGGCCTGCCTAGCCGAGATCAAACCTAGGAAGCTCTTGTTCATACGAGGTCTCTCCCAAACTCGAGTAACCAGATGCTGTTATAATTTTGCTAAAACCGAAACTTTTGATCTCTACGATCTCACTGTTCTGTACACGAGCGTGCACTGTGTGCGATCCTTTCAGCGTCAACACTACTCTTTCAATGAAAATCTTATGGTATAAAGTGTATAATAAAAAATTATCAAAACAAATTCAAAATCTTGCTCTACTGATTTGGGTGGTTATAGAAGTTGTTACAACGATTTCTCACAAAGCCTAGATATAATTAGGTATTTAGCCATACAACTATGCCATCTACAAAAGAGTTCCATTAAATTAAGACAAAACATATTTTTAGGAGAAGAAAAAACTAATGGTGAATATTTCTCTCCGACAATTCATCTTAAAGTGGGTATAAAAAAAGCTTTTGATTGATGCACGTCAGCATTGTGGTCTTTAACATTGTTGTTTCTCTTGAAACAAGCAAAAATACAATGAAACAGAAAAACGGCCCACGGCCCAAACATCTGTTCGCCCTTCTTCCTTTTGCTGCGTCCAAATCCAGCCTGGGGCTCCAATGCTCGATCCAGCACGTCGCATGATCCCCGGAGAATCTAAACAAACTTCCGTTCCGTAACAGCCTCCGGCAGACTTGGGCTCCATACATCCTCCGACTCGTAAGCCCCATGTTCTCATCTCATCAGCTATAACGACCCATCACCCCTCAAGAGGCGAGAAATTTGCATATTTAAAACTTAAACGTTATTTTTTTTATAAATTTATCATCTGTATAAATAATATATAGGATCATCTGTGTCCTATAATTTGTGGGTACAGTGATAAATTTTTGAAGCACATTATTTTTACGGGCAAAAATTCGAAAGCCTCTTCAAAGGCTCATCATCAACAACACGCAAAGTCTCGCATACCCGCTACACACAAGTTCCCCATAGATGAAGAGCTAGTTCGTTCCTTCCGCCGTCCGCGACACACGAGCTTGACAAGGGGTGCAACCCGGCGACATGGCTTCTCGCCGCTGCCGTGGTCGGCTTAGCGCTTCTCGTCCCGTGGTGCACCGCCGCGCAGATCAAAACAACAGACACAAGGTGGGACTTCCACCTCCCTCTGCCCAACGATGTGACGGCGCAGAGAGTCTCGTGTTCGACGGCAAGGGCGAGGCTCTGTATGCCGGTGTCTCCGACGGCCGCGTCCTCAAGTGGGCCGCAGCGCGGTCGGGTGGACCACTTTTGCGTATAGCCCGAACTACCGAAAGATCCCTCTGTGCACGGCGTCTGTGGTGCGGTCGGAGAAGACGGAGGCCATATGTGGCCGCCCGTTGGGCCTCCAGTTCCACGTCAAGATCGGTGATCTCTACATTGCTGATGCATACATGGGGCTCATGAGAGTCGGCCCGACGGTGGTAAGGCGGAGGTGGTCGCGGCCGCCACAAACGGCTTCTCGTACCACTTCGTCAACGGGTTGGATGTCTACCCAACACGATTTAACACTAAGATCATGATGAATGCGGACGCTACCGGTAGGGATTCAAATTCTCTGCGATTGAAAACAAAATATAGAGACTGTAGCAAATGCTACAATAATCCGTGAGGGAGTGAACAGTGCTCTACCGTAGCACAGCAGCTAAACACTACGGCAAAAGTAAAAAAAAAAATACTGTTCACCTAAATTTTACTGTTTACGATTCCTGTAGCAGTTGATGTGAACCCTTCGATTTTGGTCTGAGGCTTAGAAGCTACTCTAATTCTACACACTGTTCATTGTCTGTCTTATAACCTCTACCGCAGAGGATTTGAATCCTACCGGAGATTGCTCAAGTAAGACGCCGCGACGAAGAAAGTCATCTTGCTCAGGGGCGACCTACCGTACCCGAACGGTGTGGCGGTCAGCAGCGATGGCACATACATCGTCGTTGCGCACACCGTGCCCTGTCAGGCATTCAAGTTCTACATCCGCGGCGAGAAGTCCGGGCGCTACGAGCTCCTTACTGACCTGCCTGGGTACCCGGACAATGTGAGGCGCGACGGGCACGGTGGCTTTTGGGTCGCACTCAACCAGGAGAAGCAGCGGTTCGACGCGACGCCGGCGAAGGCTCCCCGTTAAGCACCTCGTTGGTGTTCGCCTGAACAGCGACGGGGTGGAGATCGAGGAGTTAACAGCAGCAAAAGGCGTCACATTGAGTGATGTCCCCGAAAGCAACGGCAAGCTGTGGCTAGGCTCCGTGGAGCTTGAGTACATCGGTCTCATTGCTTGAGCTGGGACAACTTTAGTTTTTATAATTACTATGTCAGTAGATTCATATTAGTGTAGATTGGTATCGTTACAAATAAAGCGTTGGTGCTATATTTATGTAACTGCTGAGAAAAATTCATTATAATCTTTACTGTCTTCAATAATCTAGCATGCGTGTGTTATTACCCCATACTTTATTTGCGCGAGAATAATCAGAGTAATACTGAACTGCTGTGTTAAAGGCCGTCTGTTAAATCAGTGTATTACTAAAGCTAAGCTTAGAAGCACTTTCAGTAGGGCAAATTGACTTCAGCTACAACTATAGGCCAAGTAGATCAAAGAAGGCCAGAAGCGCCCTCTGATCTCCCTCATGCGCTAGTGTTATAGTCCGAGTGCCCGTGCTACACCACGGGCAAAGCTAACGATGCAATCACATTTCGTTACAAGAAGACAATATAACTCATCATTATCCCGATATAGAAGGTAGAGGTGACGTGATTCTAATAATCGAGGTACATTCTAAGGAACATACCTGATGCCTCCTCAAATGGGCTGTTTTCCAAATCGATGATACCCTTAGCCTTACACTGCTCCCTTTGTTTGTGGTAATTCTACATAAACGTACCTCGACCCTCACCGTGTGCATCCGTAGTCGTGTCAATTAGTTTCCCATTGGACACCCCTTGTCCTATATCGTCAACTGAAATAGGTAAACAAAATATTATGTAAGTAATGAAAAATATAAAAGTGATAAATAGCGCATTCCGTTCGTGTCACGCGTCTGCTCTCCGCCTCGCAGCCGATGCCCATCTTCTGTTCCTCAACCTGCCGCCGCCCACCTTCCCTGCACTAGCCGTCGCCCGCCTTCCGCACCCCTGATGTCCCTCGGCCGCCACCGCCATTTTAGTCCATGTTACTTAGACAAATAATAAATACTTCTTCCATTCTTAAATTGATGTGGATGTTGATTTTAAATCTCAACTTTGATCATTTATCTTATTCAAAAAATTATAATAAATTTTATATATTTTGTTATAATTTGCTTTATCATCAAATGTATTTGAACCACGGTTTAAAATTTTACATATTTGAACTAATTTTTTTAATAAAACGAGTGGTCAAAGTTGTGCTTTAAAGTCAACGGTGATATCATTTTAAAAACGGAGGGAGTAGTCCTTGCTCCGTTTCTAGCTGCAAATGAGGTGAAATTAGGGGGGGGGGGGAGTTGGGGATGGTTTAAGAAATCTATTGGAGACTTTCTTTAGAAAAAAAAAACTCTAAACTTTTTCAGGGATGTGTTGATTGATCTTTCGGAAATGCTTTAAGTATAATGTTCCAAAATATTTTAAGTATAATGTCCCAAACAAGATTGCAACAATGTTTATTGGAATTGTAATGTTTTTCCGCTATTGCTTGACGTGTGCTCCCAAAAGTTTAGACCTATTTGAAACATATTAATTTCACAAGAATCGCAAACAAATTTCATATGAAATAAAAAAATTTCTTGCGTTAACATATGAATTTCATAGGATTTTTATAGATAGTTCACAGATACTAGTATCAATTTAATTTCATAAGCAAAAAACGGTGCGTGAAAGGGGAGCATATTCGGTGCAAACCCAGTGTGCTGAAACTTAAAAAAAAAATCACAGGGACCGGTGGATTGTTGGCGCAATGTCCCGAGCATCTCCGCCGCTGTCCACCCTGCTCCGCCTCCTCTCCTCCCATCCGTCCCTATCCCCATCCATCCACGCTGCCCTGCTCAAGTCCTTCGCCCTCTCGAGCCCCATCCCGGCCACCGCCTTGCTCACCGCGTACGGCAATGCCGGGCTCCCCCGCGCCGCGACTCGCCTTTTCGACGAAATGCCCGCGCGGGACGCCGTCGCCTGGAACGCGCTCCTGGCCTGCCTCGTCCGCCACGAGCGCCTCGCCGCCGCCGCTGGCGCCTTCCGCGACATGGCCTCCGCGGGGTTCCCGCCCACGGCCGCCACCCT
>BCLG01003849.1:9487-39599 GCA_001602295.1 Zoysia matrella
GGGGGCATGACGGGCGGTGGGGGCGCCATAGGCGTCGGGGCCGGCATCGGGGTGCCGGACGGGGCCTGCGCCGCGGCGGCCACGAAGAGCATGGCCATGGCCAGGACTGCGAGCTGGAGACGCGCCATTGGAGCGGGCAGAGATCGAGGGGTGGCTGGCTTGAACTTGTTGAAGCGAGAGGCGCGGGAGCTGGTGCGTACTGTGAATGGTGTCCGAGACAGCAGAGCAGAGGCAGGGAAGCTTATAAAGAGGCGAGTAGAAGACGAGGCTTAGACGCGTAAATCTTAGCTGGTACCAGGGGGGTTGGCGGCAATTTCCGCGGTGGTCGGCCGATGGATCCGTAATGCACGGTGTGGATACCTTCGCTGCTGTACAGGGTCGGTTTGAACGGTTCAGATTTTTTTTTCCTAAAAGACGGCAAGTTCAGTTCTGGTCAGAAAAAAAATATCTGGAAATAATGCATTTTATATGCCTCGTATTTTTATTTCACGCGGATTCTGATCGGGTCGATTGTGAGCTGTATTGATACTGTACATTTGATCACACCTGATTTTGGACTCCTTTTGGATTTCAGAAAACGCTGCTGTATTTTTTCATGGAGTCCACGACAATTAATCGCGAGTTGGTCGGTTCTACCATTTTGGTTCCATTTGGCCCCATTTAGCTTCTATTACTACATTTCTTTGGTATCTCTGCATCAAGATATAAAGTCTACTATTATTTTTCAAAGAGGAACAAAAAAGCCGATGTCATTTTCACGGAAAATAGAAAATCTATTTTCTGGTTTGAAGGAGAAAAGGAAGTATAATGTGACGAGCCGTTGCGACCACCTCGCTTCCAGTACGTACCAGCTAACATTAGTTGCCCAGAATATTGGCTTTAGGAGCAAATGATTAGCTTTCTGATGAAACTAATCGATAAGCCCATGTTAGCCCTCAAATTTTGAATCCAACAATTGATAGACTACCATTAACCTGTACATAGTACTGTGTAAAATATTTTTAAGTTTGCATAAAGTCAAAATTTTTTAACTTCTACCAATAACATATAAAAAATTACATGATTTTAATATAAAAATATATTTTTTATGAAAATTATTTAATAACGAATAAAAAAATATAATTTTATATAATTAAATATTATTAATTATATATTATTAATAGTCAAAGTAATAAATGTTTGACTTTAACTAAACTTAAAAATGTTTATATTTTAAAACGGAGAGAGTATCACACTACACTACTGCAATAAAAAAAAAAGATTGTGTTTTGAGGTTTTGTTGGTTTCAGAATGATCCGTTTGCAACTTCCTGGGTTTCTTCTTTATTGAAACGTGCTTTCGTGGATGGCGTATGAAGTTTGATTTCTAGCCTACCACATCCTTCCAGGACTAAGGTTTTTCTCCTCTACAATGGTCAAACTTAATCCAAATAAGATAAAACTAATACTTAATCAAAAGTCCAAATTAACCCTTCCAAACCTACATTCCTCCATGATGTTAACTTGATGATGTATGGTATAAATAAAACACAGTATTTTCTACCTATTACATCCTTTCGAACCATACAAAATATACTGATAGTAAGAAACGCCACCTTCTTAAATCAAAGATACACATCTTTGCACTTCCTCTATTCAACTAGATGATGTATCGCTATTTCAAACTTGTCGGTAGTTCTGATTTTCGACAGTCATTAAAGAACTAATACACGTTTTAGAACTTAAACATCAATAATCAACTGCCACAGCTCTCAAATAGCATGGGCACATTCTGCCTTGTTCATGCATGATTTGACGTTCCATCGGATCTTATATAAATTAACATCGAGATTGTATTTTTTTTATCTAGTTCGTAGCCTTCGGCGCACTATCATACATATGTCCATCAAAATGGGCTGTCCCAGGCTGGAAGCTTCCAAGCAGCCATTCAGCAAGACAACCGTCCACCTTCCAAACGATTTGATGGTGTCTTGAGTTCGCAACGTGACAGCCAGCAAATCGCTTCAAAATTGTAAGTTGCGGGCATGTCTGCCTGGCCTGTGAACGTCGGTGAAGTAGTGAGGTACAGTTGGAATAGTTGTGCACGCTGATAGGGCAGGCAGGACAGCATCAGTGGACGATAGCGATCACAGAATTCGGTGGTTCACAACACGATTTGCAAAGCCACTTAAATCAGTATTGGATGATTACAGTGATCGACTCTCACGAATCAAGATAATAATGGTTGTTGTGGGTTATTCGTCTATGTTTAGTTCCTACTTGCTCGTGTCTTTAGACCAATATTAGCTCGGTTCTAAAATGTTGTCGTCAGTTAGTTCAAATTCAAGAGGAAACTGAAATACGCTTGGTTAATTATGTATTGTCGATCCCTTGAAGTGCCTAGCGTTGTCACCTAATTTTAGTTGGTACGCCATATGAACTTCTATACATTCTATTTGAAGGTGAGCGAGGAGACCAGTTTGGAATGGATTTAAAAGTGCCAGAGAGTGGTTTGCTGGTCATCGATAATGATAGGAGATTTTCATAAAGATCTGCTGGGTTCCAATATCTGTAAGGTAAATGGTTAGTTCTAACTATCCAATCACTCTCGCATATAGTAATAAGCAAATCGTGATGCGAGCCACGACTTGCGGGAGCCTCAACGTCAGTAGGAGCCCATGGTCCCTAAAAGGACAGAAAGTACACCAGTTTCTCATCACCCTCTGTTTGGAACCTGAAAGGTCTTTATACCAACCAATAATAGAGAAATAATCTTGCTTTAGCGAGAGCTGTTTGCATTGTTCAGGTGAGATGGATTAAGAACTGAACCACATGTCTAGCTAAGATCCCATTGATAGAGCTCCCAGCTCTAAATTCTTTGGATTTACTTCTGATTCTCCTGTGAAGTGATTCTGTGATTAAAAATGATTCTCTTTGATTCTCTAAGATAAACTCTTAGAATCAGAACAGAGAATCACTTCACATAATCAAGAGAAGCTACTTTTTTCAGCTTCCAACCCTTTAGTTTATTTTAGAGAATCACTTCACAGAATTAGACAAAAATCACTTTTCTTGAAAAATAGTATTTGCCTAAATAGTATTTGGCAAAACTTCTCTGATTTTGTCGACGAATCAGAAGCTAAGAGCTATACCAAACGGGCCCTAAGGCATTCACTGGCCCATTCCTGTTAACCACTTGTTACCTTGTCACATTTTTAAATTGTTGTCATTGTTCACTTTTAACGTCATCTTTGATCAACTGTCTAATTCAAAAAGTTAGTTTAAATGCGTAAAATTATAAATAATGCTTCAAATAAGGTTAATGATAATGCAAATTATAGAATAGTCAAAGATAATATAAAAAATCAACGGTGAAAACAATTTTAAAACAGTACTCTCTCCGTCTCAAATTATAAATCATTCTAAAGCTCTCAAATTTTTCTAAATTATAAATCATTCTCGCTTCCCCAAAAATTCTTAACACCAAACTTCCAACACTACCCTCATACAGTCCGCGCGTTGGATTCCCTCTACGCTAGCGGGCTCCACCTTTCTTTTCCTCCTCTCTCTCTCTCTCTCTCTCTCTCTCTCTCTCTCTCTCCTCCACGACACAGCCTTCTATAAGATTCGAATCATCCGTCCTGCAGGTGTGAGGCCGCCCATCTCAGCACCGCCCCTCCCTGGGAAGGCTGCCGCCGGCCCCTGCCCCTTCCTCCTCAAGACCGCTGGTGGCGCCGCCGCCCATCCCTACCGCCGCCGCCGCCCAACCCCACCGCCGCAGCCGCCCAACCCCACCGCCGCCTGCCATCTCATCTGCCTCCCATTGCTGGGATGATGCTGCCGGCCCGTCCACGTCTTCCTCAAGCCGACTGGGGCGCCGCCACCGTCTTCCTGAAGCAAGCTGGGGTCACCGCCGCCGGCTCGTCCCCGTGTTCCTCTAGCAGGTTCGGGGCGCTGTCGTCGAACCCCACTGCCGCCCCCATCTCATCCGCCTCCTAACGTCGCCGAATCCCACCGTCGACCTCGCCTCTACCCCGCTGTTCCACTGGTCTTCCCTCTGGCCACCTCTACATAGTCTGTACCTCCTCGGCCAACTCAGATCCGCCACAACTCCAGCACGTCAGCCAACATGTGCCTCTGTGCACCCTCTCTCCACCTCACCTCTAGTCCGTCGGCCAACCCCACCGCTAGCTCGCCTGGATCTAGTTAGATATGGCAGGAAAGACAATGACGACCCAGATCCATGGGAACGAGCCATTTCTAAGATGAGCTCCACTCTTCATCCAGTTGATAAAGGATGGTCAAAGAGTGGGAAGTGGTGCACTGTAGATCTGAGTAGTGCAGTTGAAGTTCGCATTGATTTTGTTCCGAACATCCAGAAATTTGGTGGGAATGAGTTCATGGCCATTCTTACATCTGGGCCGGCCGAGAGAGCACAGGAGCGTGTGAGACTGCTTCGGGAACAATTTCCGCCATTACCATCATTGACAGAAACCCTACAGTATATTTTTTCATACAAAGCATTTGTTTTTCGTGCATTACTAGAGTAGTACTACCTAGATTTTGTTTAATGCCTTCATTTTCAAATTCGTGCTAGAAACTACACATACTCAAGAGGTCAAAAAGATGACGAGCTATTACAACTTTGTGGGATCAGCACATCTCGAGCCGAATCCAGACATGAAGTAAGTTGCATAGATGATCCGAACTTTGCGACAATGTTATATTCTTGACCTGAATTATCTCGTTTCCTTTGATAGGATGAAGGCTCGGAGGCAATTATAGTTGATGACTCGGAGGCAATTATAGTTGATGATTCAGAGGCAATACTGGATGATGACTCGGTGGCAATTATAGTTGATGACTCAGAGCCAATTGAGGATGATGACTCGGAGCCAATAGTATGGTGTGTAATGCCCAATCAAACTATATTCTGTCCTAGGAGTAGGAGTAATATGGAACGCTTAATTATAATACAAGTACTGATGTCCAATTACATAAGGTAGAGCAGATCATACTTACTAGACTACCTTCTAAATAGAAAACACTAAACTTTGCCACCCAATTTATAAAATGTGGGTGCTGCCAAAAGCTAACTTTGTCATCCAATTTACAAAATGTTTGACCCCAAAAGCTGAACTTTATCATCCAATTTACAAAATGTCCAACTCCAAAAGCTAAACTTTGTCAACTGCTTGCATAATCCATCAACCATCAGCGCCTAGAATCTCTCTAGCACTATGAACCAAGCTGAGATCACATGAAAGACATGAGGGAAGCAAACCAAGTCTTTCAAGTCTATCTTTGTTCATATGGGGTTGCTTATATTTATTAGCACTACCACACTTCATAGTTTCAATCATGCAAGCTTGCAAGGACAGGTACACTCTTTTCACCTTAGACACCTCATAGTCATTGTACTCCTTCTCCACATCATGAATCAAGTCTTCTAAGGTCCTTGGACTTGTCTTGTCCGTCAAAGATTGAAGGGAACTAAAGAACCCTAAGTCAGGTATATTCATGTTTGGTGAATTGGCTGGCTGCTGCATCAAACGAATGTCAAGCCCAGTTTCTTTCACAGCTGCTAAGAAATCTGGGTCTGTTGGAAACACATGGGTCTTGGCATTGTCTTGTTGGATGAATATAGTACTCCCTGCATGTTGTTGTGGTCAATTTGCTGCAATGGCTGGCAGGACCTTAGTAATCATATAGTCCCTCATGACATCTCTTGTCACAATGACTGATTATTTAACCAAGGCCCCTTTTGGCCTATTCTTGCTGCTCCTTACAGCACAATCTTGTAAACAAAAAACAGTTTTCAGATACACATCTAAAGATATTGAACACACGTATAGGAGTAACACACATTTTCAGCCATATGTACCTCTTTAACAAATGGAAAAATGCCAAATTTGCTAGAAAATAGTTCATTTCTATGCTCATCATGCATAGGATTCCCCAAGACTGCTAAGAACATCAACTTTTCAATGCAATTCTTGTTTTGAATTGTACGATATGGATCATCTTCCTCTGGAAGCAAATAAAATTTCTGTGATTTCATTGTCATGTTGAACCATTTCTCATCAATATGCACTATATTTTACATATCCTTGAACTTGGGTTTTGTCTCAATTGAATTTTGCTGTAGCATGGACAAGCAGAAACGAAGACGTGCCTTTTTATTGTCCTCCTTCAAAAGAGGCTTCAGTGTGTTTGAATGGCGCCTTAACATGCCCAACTTAAACCTCCTATGCAGTGTACTTTTACTGACATGGAGAGACGCTGCTAGTGACCTTATAGTAGTCCTCCTACGCAAAGGAATGGTAGGTATTTCTGAATATGGGATTTCAACTTTTTTGAGACCAACTCGGTTTGTTTTTTTGTGCGAAACATCCACTTCCATCCCTTTTGCAATCTGTTTTTTGGCATCCTGCCAAATGCGTTGAACACAGTGCAAATTCACTCCAAGTGCCGCAGCAATAATATGGGTGCTATCCTTTCTTAGTTTACTATTATTATTAGATGCAATTACTTTTAATGCATTGTAAACTGCTTCCCTCTGATTATTGCTTGTAAAATGTCTTCTTCCTTCAGTGAACAAGTGACAAGAAACAAATTTAATAAGTTTACTTTTAATGATCATTTCGCCATCATGTAATTTAACACAACAAATGAGTTATAACAATGTAAAACAAAATGTACAGTCAATGCCCTAGATTTTGCAACAATGACAAAAAGAGAGTACTCAACTCTATTGCAACAATATTGCTACTGCAGATTTGTTAAGTAATTCTGCACTAGTAGGGGTACCAAAATAGACATATCAGTAGTACTCCTACAAACATGTGAACCTGATCCCAAGTTGTCTTCATGTTGCAGCTCAAGGTCCATGTTCAAGTCCACAGGGCTAGCAGTTATCCCTGTCACAGCAGCAACGCCTTCTGGGTCCACTGAAGCATCTTCCACAAGTGGGACGTTCAGATCAAGAAGGCCTTCTCCATCCACACCTTCACCATCTCCATCAGCATCTCTAGGTGCGTGATTTAGTTGATGTGGCATGTGTAAAGGTAAAAACTGAGATGAAGAAATGAGTAGAAATAGTGTGTGAGAGAAATGACCGATGAAACTGAAGTGAGCCTATTTATAGTGTCTAGTTCTAGCGGTATTTTGAAATTTTCATTTTGCTGGCTCGTGTTAGGAGTACTAGTCCTACTCCAATCCTCTGTGACTGGCGCCAAGTGAAAAATGTAATGGTGCCAGTAGGTGTGAACGCAAAATGTAATGGTGCCAGTGGTGTGAATGCGCGGAAATTTAACTATCCTGTGTGAACGCGAATGACGTGGCTGTGTGAATGCGTGTGAATATGTGTGAATATGTGTGAATGCAGTTAATGTTCTATGCATGCATGTTGGTGTCCTGTATACCTCGGTTGAACCTGCGGCAGCGGAGTATGTCTGATGGGAGGAGCAGCAAGGTCACAACTATTTCATCTTGGTTTCTACGCTTTTGGCCAGAACACCCTATAATATGGGACGGAGGGAGTACTTTATTCTTCTATTAATGGAATGACAACGCAGATCTCTTACATTGTTCGAGGAAGTAGGCATAGCAAGTTATCACTTGCGTGGTGACAGGCAAAAAAATAAGTATACCTCTGCTACTTGTTTTGCCTCTACTGTCCTTGCATGTTTCTTTCTTCTTGACAATGTGCTAGGATGTCCAATATAGGAAATCTTCCGCAGATGCATATACGTCAAACATGGGACGACGACGACGACAACAACAACAACAAAGCTTTTAGTCCTAAGCAAGTTAAAGTAGGCTAGAAATAAAACCCCGAAAGACGATTAAAAAAGAGCAACAACAGACAATCAAGGTTCAGCACGTGAATTGCTAGCCTCCACGAACTACTATCAAAGCTAACTTCTCGACGATATCTTAATCCTTCAGATCTCTCTTCACAGATTCTTCTTAAGTCAAGTTTGATCTACCTTTGTCTCTCTTCACACCGTTTGTTCGACTTACCATCCCGCTACGAACCGGTGCTTTCTGTGATTTTCGTTGAATATATTCGAACCATCTCAAACGATGATGTACAAGTTTCTTCTCAACTGATGCCACTTCTAATATCTCTCGTATGTCATTGTTCAGGACACGATCTCTCCTCGTGTGGCCACACATCCATCTCAACAAACACATTTCGGCTACGTGTAACTGTTGAACATGTCACCTTTTCGTAGTTCAACACTCTGCTCTATAAAACATGGTAGGATAAATTGCAGTCCTATAAAATTTACCTTTGAGTTTTTGAAGCATCCTACTATCACATAAAACTTCAAAAACTTACGCCACTTCAACCATCCGGCTTTAATTTTATGACTTACATTCTCATCAATATCCTCATCTTTTTACAACATTGAACTCAAATAACAGAAAGTGTCCTTTTTGGTACCACCTAGCCATCAAATCTAAACATCTCCCTCCTCGACTTCGACAGCATTGAAATCACACCTCATATACTCTGTTTTAGTCTTACTAAATCTAAAACTCTTTAACTCTAAAGCATGTCTCTATGATTCTAACTTCTGATTCATCTCTATCCTGCTCTCATCCACTAGTACCACATCATCCGCAAAGAGCATACACTAAAAAAATATCCCTATGTAAGTCTTGTGTGATCTCATCCATCACCAAAGTAAAAAGATAAGAGCTCAGAGCTGACCTCTGATACAGTCCTATATTAATTGAAAACTCATCGGTGTCTCCATCACTTAGTTCGGACATTTGTCACCACATCTTTATACATATACTTAACGAGGTTAATGTACTTTATTGAAACTTTGTGCCTTTCCAATGCTCAACATATAATGTTCTTAAACATTTTATCATAAGCCTTCTATAGATCTATGAAGATCATATGCAGATCTTCATTCTGTTCTATGTATCTCTCTATCAGTTGTCTTATTAAAAAATTGTCTCTATAGTAAATCTTTCAGACATAAAACCAAATTAATTTTGGTTGACTCGTTGATCCCCACAGACAGTGCTCAATAACTCTCTTTTATAGCTTCATTGTATAACTCATATCCCTCGATAGTTAATGCAACTTTACACCTCTCTTGTTCTTAGAGATCGATACTAAAGTACTCCGTCTTCACTTGTCAAGCATCTTATTTAATCGAAAAATAAGATTAAACAACTTGATGAGCCAAACTATTGCTACATTACTAAAACATCTCCTTTTCATCTATCCGAACCCAACGTCTTACCTCTTTTCATCTTTTTCAAAACCTTTAACTCGAATTCTTAAATCCTTCTCACAAAATACCTATTTAGATCATCGAAAAAAATCCAACTTAATAGATAAGCTCCCACTATCTTCGTTCAAAAATTTAACGAAATACTCCCTCTATTTATCCGTAATCTTTTTATCAGTTACTAACAAACGCTCTGCTTCATCCTTAATACATTTAACTTGAGTGAAATCCTAATTTCTCTCTCTCGACTTTTGACTATTTTATAGATATTTTTTTCCCTTCTTTCGTTCCTGTCATTACAATTTTGGCTATCTTATAGACGTCAAACATGGGATATGATGCAAAATTATTTATGTAACAAGAACCTGATAGACACTCATTTTCACAGGTTATAAATGAAAAGAGATAAAACAATGCAAAAACTAGCTTTGTTTAACCTTGCTCCCAACCCAAACTCCAATAATCGCAATCTCAATGTTCAAAAAAAAAAAAAAAACATGTCCAACCGGCTCTTGCTTTCCATACAGAAACCAATTGCCTGCGTTGTTAACTTGTTATTGCACCAGTCCTAACAGTTTCCCACCTTCCAAGTTCTGAGGTCAATGTTTGCAGTATGGTTGGTTACAACTTTGGAAAGTGATTCTACTAACCAACCAAATTGAAACCAGAATTGACATTTATTCTCACGCTTCATCGATAGTGATTGCCTCCACCATCCTATGGCTTTGCCTTGAGAATGATCGAGGAATATGGAGCAATTCTATACCTTGACTCAGTGAATAGCACACCTTCTGGTACAATATCGCTTGGTGATTCCAGATTGGTATCCACCTGCAGAAAGTCAAGAATGCAAACAGAAAGCTAACTAAACAAAAAATGAAATCAAGACTGATACTGAATCCAGACAAACCATAACAGTGCATCTTGTGAACTCACTCCAAAACTGGCAGATTCTCAAGATAGTAGTGAAAGTTCTGTAACAGCATTATTTATGCATTTGGCTACTTATTTGCCAAAATTTAAAAATCCTGCCTTAGTTTATCTATCATAACAATACTCATTGTCGTTAGGATAACAACTTTAGTTCATTTTTGAACTAATTCTTCTCCTAACAATAACAATTTAAAAACAAGAGAATAACAGAATTGGTCCCAGTAATAACTCCTGTAAGACAGCACGATGCAAAATCACTCCATATAAACATTTTAGTAAGATCAAAGAATATGCGTACCACACGGTTCCAGTAGTTATGGAGTGGCGGAGGGGGAATGATAGCATCAACAAAATAGTCATGAGCGTTGAACGCTAAATAGATGTCCCCACCAGAGTTGTGATCGTGTATCCTGCATAACAATCACAATATCAGTTAAAAATATTTTGCAGCAATCAACAAGTTTAAATACTATCCTATCATTACAATGTTGCCTTTTATCAAGTGCCATAAGCAAGCATCCTTACGTAAATGCCAAGAATTTGCTTTCCTCATTCTCCCAACAATCTTCATGCCAGGTGACGTCATTCTACAGAAAAGAAAAAGATCAGTGCAATGGAAATAGTCAGAGAAGGGTGGGCACTAAGGATATAGTAATAACTTACTTTGTTAAGAAACCTATCTCGTCTCAGCATTGGGTGGTTATGACGGAACTTGATCATTTCTAAGAAAAACCTAAAATGGCCATTCCTTCTCTCTTCCAACTATATCAACATGAAAATCATAGAGGACAGATTAGCGTCAAGATATGTGTTTCAATAAATGTATTTGCAATGGAAATCAACATAACCATGTAACCTGTCCCCATTGGAAATGGTTTATGCATGTATCATGCCCATAGCTATTATTGTTACCATAACGTGTGTGAGCATACTCATCTCCCATCAGCATCATCGGAGTGCCCTATTATAAAAAAATGTTAAGTACCTAGTTAAACAATACAAATTATACAATATCACATACCAAAGTAACTATATAGAAGTCAACAAAGCACACCTGAGAAATCATTAATGCCACATGGAAGTTCTTCATTTGTCTTGAACGAAGACTCAAAACATTCAAATCATTTGTTTCTCCTATAAAAGGAAGTAAAGTTTTTTACTAGATGAACATATACTGATTAAGCGAGGGATAAAAACTCTTAGCTGTTGTCCATGGAAAGGGGAAAAACGTCTGTGACCATGGCACCATGTTTTTTTTTTTTGGAAAAGGAAATGACACCATGCTTTTGTTTTAAGGTAATGCATATACAGTTACTGTTTGTTCAATATATAGAAAATTCACAAATGACCGATCGTTGGATTTTGACAAACTACTAGACCATTAATTCACCAAATCAAAGTTTAAAATTCTCCTCATTACCTTATTCCCCCTTTTGAGTGAAGGCATACTAAATAATTTTAAACTTTTCTGTTACAGATAGTTTATACTTGCCAAGTGTATCCGTCTCATGATATATGGAAAGAAGCATTTATCAAACTCAACATTTTCTACGTACAAATAAAAAGCACGTACCTTCAACACCACAGTTCCAGCTAAAGTTGTCATTGCACCCATCACGACCATTTTCTCCATTTGCATCATTGTGCTGAATGATTTTTCCCAAATGAGAAAATAAGTAACAGAGATCACAACTAGTGCAGAAAGGATCTTGAACACTGCAATGTTACTGCAATTACCTTGAAGTTATACGAAACAAGGTCATATAATGTAAATCCATCATGTGCTATTACAAAATTTACACTATGGTAGGGCTTCCGCTGGTTCACCTGTCCACCAAATTTGCATCAGGGACCTGAAGTTATATTTTTCTTCTGTTCTAAGGAATGGAAGTCCTATCATGCATCAACCAAAGGTTAAAATAGAATAAGTGGTGACACATAAAACTCCTTTACGATAGCACATAATAACCTGATTACTGCACTCGAGATATAGTTACAAACATTTCCCAAATTCATCTAGGATAAATTAAGACTTGAAGAAGAGGCGAATTTGTTTCTCAAGGTCCCACAGGAAGCAACACTGGAGAATTCTGACATGGCTAATACATTATGATCGTAAGGAGATAGTACCTTATAGAGATCAGCAGATCCAGAAACACGAGTTGCAAACACACCCTTCATACCAGGGTCGCCCTGTAAATGTTTAGCCATATTAGACCATTCCTTTACGATTGAGAAACAAGGGAATCAGAATGGACATATCCTTGATGTTTATTTTCCAGAGGAATATATATACACATATATCTACCCTTACGTGCAAAGGCCGGATTTATTTCCATTATCCAAAAATCTACCCTTACGTAACCAGTCAAATGGATGATGCCATTTTCAACTAACTAATAGTTAAACGACCCATTATTAGACAGGAAAGGGCTGCTGCAAGCAGCCAAAGTCAGCCAATAGGAGGCCAGCTCTGATGAACTGTATTATAGAGCTTACAATCTTTCACAAATACGACCGTACATTGTGTTTTGTGTCTAATAACTGTGAAAAAAAAAACTCTGTAATAGACTAAACAAGAAAAAAAAAGTACCAGTTCAGCACAAAAATTGATCCCTGAATGCAATTTCTTTTATTTGTGGAACATTAGCACTGACCGCACATTAATTCAAACACTTTATTCAGATAGGTAATGCAGTAGGCTGCCGTTGCAGTCGAGGTCCAGTTTCCCTAAAACAACAAACTTCTATCAGTGCATCCACTGCACTCAATACACTCTTCAATGTCTTTTAACCCTCACCATTGACTGCTTCCAAAATTAACTCCATTCGCGCTAAATAGTTTGTGCCATGAAGGCCATTTCTAGAAGTCATGCTTCTACCACCAACTATATGGGATGAATAAACAGAAGTAAAAAGCTACATGTCATATGGGACTGTCTTGCATCATGGTTGATAAAAACATTTGTTACTGTACTGTGTAAACTAGCATACTAGTCTTCTCCACCATCTCTAGTCTATTACATTCATGTCATATTTGCCCACATAGTATTAATACCTTAATAAATCTTCGGATATCATCCCTGTATTGCCCGTTCCATTCAGCCCACCTATAAGACAACCGAGCATATTACAGTCCTTCATATCTTAAAATTTCACAGCACGTTGATGCTTTTGTAAGTTATAATGAGGAAAAAGTACTGACAAATTCTATTGAACAACGAATCATTCACCCAGAGGGCAATTGTTAGCTATTTGATTAAAGTTTAAGATACTGTCTTCATAAACAAAGCAGTCTTAGTACTAAATTGTAAAGCGGGGCAAGTACAATATATACGAACTCGGTTTACCCATTCTTTCTATTATAATTACAATCGTATGTCAAATTACCTGTCCCAGTTAGGAAATCGTCCTACTAGATAGAGGCCGCCACAATCCCAAGGTTCAGCAATGATCTTACATCTAGATAATACTGAATCTTTGGCAATTTCCTGCAGTCAAGCAAACAAATACATAAATCAGTAGAAGAAATGCTGATAAGTTTACATATCTGTAACACGTGCTGTTGAATTAGAGAATGACAGATCAGATTTACTTGTCTTCAGAAGACAGGATTCATCGTAATTCCAACAACTGACGCCACATTCATAAGGCCTCTAGCGCCCCTAAATTTAAACCCATCATGCCTAATCCAACATTACAATGTTGCAGGATTGCACTCAAATATGAATTTGCAACACATGTATCCAACAAAAACTATAGCCAATTAAGAAACAAGAAGCAAATAAGAGACACAGTGCTGCAAGCCAAACTCATGGCCTAACTTTGCTTCTATAAACTCTTAGTTTAAACATCAATTCCGAATCTACAAAAACAAGTACCTTGATTAGTGGAGGTGCATCAAGCGGGCTGCCATTCGGTCCTCGACAAAGAACACTTGCAAGGTCAAATCGAAATCCATCTATGTGATACTCCTCAACCCTTGAAGCATAAGAAGAAAATTACAAACAATTCAATGAATATGAATAAAGCACGATAACAAATATTCTTGAGCAGCTGTACTGTATTTTTGTTAGACGTTTTGGTCATCTCAGACCCTTAGGGCTAATGTAGGACTCACCTATATCAGTGCATCAATTATATCAGTCATTCGTTTTGGAAGATGCTAACCACAACATGCTAGCTGTTACTATGTATCCCCACAAGCCAAATGATTTCTATTTACGAACTAATAAGGTTGTGCATTATATCCTACTAGAGGCAGTGTCTCATGACTTACAGCATCTTGATTTGAACATTTATCATACAATATGACAGATAAAGTCCACAAATATATTTATTGACACTTGATAGTGGAAGTGAAAAAAAAAGCAAGGACGTGATTGTTAGAGATATAGTTAGAGATATGTTCTGTTTGGTATAGATAGATTCCATTTTATCTCTTTCTTGTATTTACCCCAACATGAGGGGTTCTATGCATATTGTACCAGCACCTGTACTCTATTTATATGAGGCCATTGGCCTCCTGATCAAAAGAATCTGACAGCCATGCACAGAATTTTAACACAGTTGCCAGAGAAAAATAACAGTTGTACTCTGTGTCATACCAATGTCTCAAGCTGTCGAGTACAAGCTCCATGACAACAGGATGGTTGCAGTTTAGAGTATTCCCTGGATTCAACAAGACAAACAGCATTCAGAACATATTTCCAGAACAATACATATCCAGTTTGCTTTAGTTAGATCACAAAGAAATTTAAGCAGCTTGGTACAAAAGTTTAGCAAGGCTGGTCGCATAAGTGACAGCACTAACAGCAATGTATGGATGCATACATATAACAGCTTAAAATGACAAAGCAACATCATCCTCCTACCAGGTAATCTAGCATCTAACGCAATAGCTAGGCACATTGTGCCTGCAATGCTAGCAGGATCAGGGAAACATCTAACATATATTCCATGATTCACCATTAAAATTTATTGTCACCAAAGTGCCAGTAGCCACAGAAGATTCATTGCATACAAACAATTTGACTAAAAATGCAAGATGGACTTAATAAGAGCATACACTTTAGCCAGGGAATTTCATGAAATGAGAATGGACTGCTATTTCCTTTCAGCTTAATGGGTGCATAAAATACAAGAAATTTAGTAGCCAAAGGCCTTGTGCACAGCTTACTAACATAATCTCTATGTATCAATTGCTACAATCAGATATTGAAGCACAAGACTACATCCAACAACATGTGCTACCCAGGGCAAAGCACACCTCAGATAATCCAGATACAGAAGTTAAGGGACCACGTCTTTACCGCAGCCTGAGAAGTTCAGAAGCTGAGCATTGTTGTTCATATCTAGCATGTAATAGACCTAAAAGAACGGTAGTTAGTTTTCCAAAATTGCAGAACAGGCTAGTTGTTCTGTTGGCTCCCACTCAAATAGATAATTCACCTTGTTATCAATGCCACGGAAAGAGGTCATATATGGGTTAGCATCATCAGCTTCATTTGTATGATTGTAAACAACGTCCAGAATGACCTATGCAGATGCAGTGTCAAATGTGTCTGCTTGGGAAGTAAATATGAATGCTGCAACAAAGATTTGCTATGTCTATTGGGGTATTGGATATCAATACCTCAATTCCAGCATTATGCAATGCTTTCACCATCTGCTTAAGCTCTTTGGAAGCAGACACAGGTCCACCACCAGCACTAGCATAACGGCTCATCGGCGCAAAAAAGTTTATTGTTGAATATCCCCATGTATTTACCTTTTAATTGAAAATCAGGAAAGTCAATCCACAAATGAATGCTAAGGACAGTACGCCTCAAAAATGGTTTATCAAAATTTACCATGTGGTCCCTTGGGTTAGGGTACCTCTTGAACTCGAGCTCATCAAACTCAAAAACAGGGAGTAGTTCCACTGCATTAACGCCGAGTTCCAGGAAATGAGGAATCTACAAAACAGCAGAGATGGAGTAATATATATTTAGAAGTGTGTTATCATATTGCCAAGGGCAACAAAGGACAACGGGAAAAGATGTGATCGCAAGGAAAAATTAGGCACCCTTACTTTCTCAATGACACCAAGGTAGCTTCCACGAATAACTTGATCAAGGCCACTTGACTCATCCGCAGTGAAAGCACGAACATTCATTTCATATATAACTAGATCTGTCTAGATTAATAACAAAAGATGCGATCAAAACCTAGTGACTGGAATATTTGCACATTGTACCAAAATGATCCTGATACCTCAGGCAGATTAGGAAGGCGATAATCATCACCCCAGTCAAAAGGGGAGCTATCAAAATCATATGTTCCAAAAAGCTGACTTGAATTCTCGTCATCAACCCCAAAGAATTTTCTCCCCGAAACTAATTTCGCATAAGGGTCCAGAAGAACAACGCTGTTATCAAATCGATGTCCTTGTTCCCACCCTTTAGGGCCATCAACACGGTAACCATAAAGAACACCTGAAGCTGGCAAACCCTGAATTTAGAAAAAAGAAAAAAAAATTAGGTCAGATATTCTTACAGAACAGAGGAAGAACAAAATAGTTCTAAAAAAAAGAAAGAACAAAATAACTTCATATAATATTTGTACAGTAAAATTACATACAAGCATAGTAGGTTGCATGCCTGGTCTTAAAAATGGTGTATGGACCAGATGGGACAAATCTTAAGCCAATAACAAAAAAGATAGAGTTGAGCATCCAATAAGTGATCAAGCAAAAGAGCTAAACTATGAGACAGTACTCAAGTATGATTACTTTTGAAGCGTTCCTTTACACAGGATCCATACACATTGTCAAATTAAAAGAATATTGCATTACCTCCGAAGGAAAATAAAAGGCCGAAACTTTATAAAAATACCTCTACTAAAACATGCCATATATCTCCAGTTTTATTCTTCTGGTGATCTAAAGTGAACTCGACAATTTCAACATCATCTTGGGTTCCTCTGGAGAAAACAAAGAATATGTCATAGTTATTCGAAAGAGAAAGCAAGATGGAACAAGAACTAAAAGGTACAATTCTGATCAGTAAGTAATGGTTTAAACTTAGCTTACAACCTATATAGCAACATAAGTTTCAAATATAAGGAGCACAGTATGCAACCTATTCTAATATTTAAACACAATGAGTTATTTGAAAGTATAACTAAAGAGGAAGATAACATTTAGCTCAGATGGTGTGGAAAGCAAAATCACCACATAGTTATAGGAGTGTAAGTTTATACCTGTCAGCAAGTTTCAAGCAAAGGACAATGGAGGAAGCATGTTGTGAGAAAATGGAAAAGTTCAGTCCCCCTTCAACTTGCGATACTCCGAGTGGGTAAGCTTTACCAGATGAGTATTTAAGGGGCGCTTCAGTGCCAAGCCCCATGCGTTCCATTGCCTTGTGTTACAGAATGAAAAAAAAAATTATTTAAGGAGTAAATTTCACAAAACTACAACTAGTTTGTCAAAAATATCACAAAACTGCAGATTTAACACACAGTTTCACAAAACTACAGGTTTAGTGCATCCATGTATCACAAAACTTCAGATTTAAGGAAGTATATCACAAAGCTACATATTTTGTGAGTGACGTTTCACAAAACTACAGATTTTATGACTCTTTAAATCTGTAATTTTGTGATACATTACTCACAAAATATGTAGTTTTGTGATACAATCTCTTAAATATGTAGTTTTGTGATACATAAATGCACTAAATCTGTAGTTTTGTAAACTACTTTCTTAAATCTGTAGTTTTGTGATAGTTTTGACCAACTAGCTGTAGTTTTGTGAAATTTACTCTTATTTAAAAGTTAATAGAAAATGGAGCGTCATGAGATCAGATAATGTATACAGTCACAGCTTGGCAAAATGTAACCAGAGATTTTGTCACAACTGCATGAAACAACGCATGTTGCATAGGTTACTGTAACTAAAGTCTAAAGGGGACTCCCAATCTCCCACACAATTCGTTACTGAAAGGCCTGTGTCATTATGTGACTAGATACCTCCGTTGCGCTTCCTCCTGCGCTCCCACTATGCACTCTCACCGTAGTAGTCTGCACCGCGTCAAATCGTTGCACCTGTGCACCACAAAATCCGTTTGGATCAATCAATCCACAATGAACACTGGCACGTCACGAGTTCAAAGCACGAACAGATAACATAATCGAGACACCTGCCTTTCTAAAACACCCACCAACTCCGTCGCACCCAGACGCGATCCCGAGCTTACTCGCGGCCACACTGCACAGGGCCACACAGCTCAGCGTTATGCAAATAGGCGAAGCAGTTTCACGAATTGAGGGAATGCAGCGCGAGAGGCACATCAGAAGCCGAACGACTCACCACCTGCCACCAGCGGGGTGGCCCGGCGGGCTTAGCAGCGCGCTGCTTCGAGGAGCGGCGAGGAAGCGCGGCGGGGGACGATTTGTGCCGAGGCAATCCATCCAAGCCGGTGAGGGGATGGAGAAGGAATGGGGGCGAGCGCGAGTCGAGGAATGGAGCGAGTTATAGGGGGATCCGCGTAGGCCTCCCGGCTCTCAAGGAGACCGGTGGGACTGGGACTGGCGGGGAGGAGCGGAGGCCGGAGGCCGAGGCGGAGGCGGTGATCTCACCTTGGGGTGCGCGCGCGCGCGCTCGGGACGGGCGGGGTGACGCGTGACCACGGGGGGACGGGGATAGCGAAGTGGACGGACGACCCTTCTTCTGGCCCGACCGCCCGATCGGGGACATGTCATGTGTTTCTCGACTCGTCTTTTGTTCTTGATCGCTCCATTTTTTTTATAATAAAAACAGCAATGAGCAAAGAAACTATATCATCCAATATTTGTCCTTCAATAAATTAAAAATAATTCGCAAGAACAAATCCAATAAAATTGTGTCGTGAACTGTTTCAAACTATTGTACTAGATAATCCACACGGCGTTGCCACGTGTAGGTTTACTGTTTTGATGTTGTCTGTATCGAGCTTATTGAATTATAAATTACCAAATTTCACCAGGACTGTTGGCAAGATAAAAACAATCCCTAAAACTTTCGTTAGGGGCTCCTGGTCTAATTTTACACCAATTAATATCAGATTTGAAAACAAATGTTGTGTGCCAATTGAACGACCCTATGAAGCTTAGGAGATGACCTGGACAAATTCAACCTATCTATTAGTAATTAGGGATTATAAAGAGACAATTGTCACCAATTTCAGATTTTCCAGTGGGCTTGGACAAATTTCCGCAATCCCCGTTTTCCTCTTCCTTCTCCGTCTTGCTTGTCCCTTGTGTGCTTCCTATAGAACACGAACCAATAGTAGGAACAGGCCAGCAAACACGCGAGCAGCAGCAGCTTTGACCAGCAAGCAAGTAGAAGAGCAGCATCAACAAATTGCAGCAGCGGGGCAACAGCGGGTCGCCATTTCTTCCTATCTCTTGCTCATGTTGCTCTAAAACACTACTGAATAATGGTTCTAATATATAGCTGCAAGAGTGGCAAAAAGCATTCGACAAATACTTCAGGCTATTAATATAGAACTTGCATTATCACAAGTATTATAGCTATAAGACACTGGATAAAAACACATTCGTGAGAAATCACATTATATTTTTTAAACATTCAGACTCAAAAACAATTCCTGGTTCAAGAAAATTGCAGGTTGGGGAAAATTAAAGTTG
Organism: Zoysia matrella; assembly: GCA_001602295.1. NCBI lineage: Eukaryota > Viridiplantae > Streptophyta > Magnoliopsida > Poales > Poaceae > Zoysia > Zoysia matrella. The sequence goes on from BCLG01003849.1 coordinate 29,324, forward strand.
ATTGAAAACTATAAAACAGTAGCTGATGATCATGGAAATAGCCATCCAACTTTACATCGGCACAATGAAAGCAATTTGTATGTATCGCAGTTGTACCCCGCTCCCCTGTTTTGTGAGTACATTATTTCAATGAGCATGATTGCAAGTATACCTCGAGTCTCAAGAACCCTTGCAGGTGAAAGTAGCCATAAGGATATCAAGCACCGCAAGCAACTCCACATATTCTGCTTCCCTACTTTGTAGTAAAAAATTGTTACAACTAGACATTTTATCGAACATGTTGCAAGCAATAAGTATATTGAATTGGAAAATGCATAGAACAACCTGCTCTCTGCTCTCTGCTCTCTGCTCTCTCTCTCTCTCTCTGCTCTCTCGTAGCTTTGCCTACCAGTCGCTTATGAGGCTGAAGTCACCGATCCCGTGGCAATTTTATCAATGAATGGGTGTACCGTGCGTGGGATGCAGCCATGCAGGCGAGGGCGCGGGTAGAAGGCAGTGGCGTTGCTTTGCAGCGTGCAACGAGCGGCGCCCACGGGTGCACAGCGGGTGAGGGGCAGCTGGGCCACGACGGGAGTGTCACCACCTGTAGCCGACGGCGAGCCACCACCGCTATGTGAGCACAAGAACAGGACGTCGCCGGAGAGCGAGGCGGGCGACGAGCTTGCCTGGGCAGCCACCACCCACCAGCGTGAGAAAGATAACCGACGAAGGTAAGTTTCTGAAGTTCTGTTCTGCTCCCTCGATGCTTCTGCCTCTCCTCATATAGCTGGTGATACGAGTTAGGCTAGCTGGGCCATGGTCGCATATGGACCAGGCCAGGTCGCATTGGTCGGGTGTTACACTATCGCCCCGCCAAAATGTTGCTTATCTCCAAGCAATAGCACACTCTGCCAAATTGTATACAAGGATCTCATTTTTCTTTCATGAATGACCCAAGTTATAGGCCTCACAAATTGTTGTACCTTGTTGCCCAAACTAAAATTCCTAGTAAACCATGATAGTGTTCCAATAGGCTCTAAGGAAACAGACATCACCTTCTTCCTAGGCCCAAAAGAAACTGGAGCTGCAACAATAACCAACCATCTATGACGTCCACATGCTCTGTTTTGGACGCTGTCAAGCATGAACAAAATCATTTGGATTAGCCTCTTCTGTTGTACCACTATGTGATTACTGTATTTAAAGCTCCTTCATCCTCAGATCTACCAGAAAACATTTTAACAGTTTCCTGCGGATGGATGTGCTCCAACCCTTGGATTCCTCTCGCATTGGCAGTGGCTTGCTTCAACCTCTCATATTCTAGGTCATTTGCACGAAGCTCATATCGGCAAACTGAGCATGTATTCCTATAATTAAGTCATAGCAAGATACATGATGAGTGATATAGGTGCACACATAGCAGTTGCTTTGCTACTATTTTGGCAGACATATTATCTTTGCAGACTGAACAAGCAACACCACCGTTTGTCTCATTGCTTGTGGAGATAACCACAGAAGGAAGAGCTTCACCAATAGATTTTGCTGCAGGTGGAGCTCCTCTTCTGGTATTATTGTCCTCAGCAAACTGGTCAAGAAGCATTTCAAACTGTCTTGTTTTAACATAATCACCCGGACTCCCAATAATGTGCCTCCTGATTGTTGGCTCCACCATATCTGCCCTCAAATTAATCACACCTTCTGTTTGAGCCTTCTGTTTGAGGTATCGCCATTTCTAAAGTCCATGCAACATCTTCAGATACATGCTCATTAAATCCTCTTGGGGCAATGCTTTTCTTACACTGTCGGCTCAGCATGGTCTCAACTACTTCATCAAAATCAGATACTTCTAATTCCTCATCGTCTTGGTTGTCTGAATCCCACACCACAGCTGAAGGATACACTCCATCAAATACCTCACGTAAAGCATCCAGGTCAAGCTCTAATGGAATGTAAACTTCACTGGCATATGGTCGCTTGTCATCAATGTCAGAGTGAAATTTTTGCTTCGTATCAAATTCAGACTCACATTCAGCCTGTTCACGTTGTGCTAGTCTAGTTGATCGAGTAAGTCACCATGCCACTCAAGGCTGTGCCCAACTTCCTCATCCCAGATCACATTCTCAGTAAGCATTTCATCAAACAATAGGAGAGCAGTACCTTCAAGCAACACTGGAAGAGCATCATCATCCCTGCAGCAGTGGTAACAACCATGGCCATGGCTGCCGTCATAGCCGCAACCACCACTGCAAATGAGGTAGTTGTCGCTGCTGCAGCGTGCCCCACTGCCTCCATGGTGATTTCCGTCGGGGTAGGCGCCACCTCTGAGAGTGCCGCCACCAGACGCTGTGTGGTCGTAGGCTCTGGGTTATCCATCCCAGCGCGCCTCGCCGATTATGCCGGGAGTGCCGAAGCCGGACCCCTTGGTGAGGTTGAACCACGTCGCCTCCCCCTTCACCCTTTCTGACCAAATCTCAACCGTGAAATCCACCTGCGTGACCATTTGAAGTTGAAGCTTGTCGATCGCTTGGAGTCGCTGGCTCATCGACCCCAGCACAGCGAACATACAATCCCAGCGTTCTTCGTCCTTTTGTGCCGCCGCAGTCATCACCACCAACACGAGTTCCTTCTGTGCCGCGGCCTGGTAGACTTATTCGGCGCCGTTGTGACCAAGTCGCAACTCGAGCCAACTGAGGAAGGATTGCCCGGAGATGAGAGCCTAAAGTCGAGTGCCGAATCCAACCAGAATCAAGCTGTCTCCCCAAAATTTGGAGCCCCAAATCGCAGAAATGAACAAACTCCGCCAATCAACCCAACGCCAAGGAGATAAGGCTCTGATTACCAACTGTCACGACCCGTAGCCGACGGCGAGCCACCACCGCGACGTGAGCACGAGAACAGGGCGTCGCCGGCGAGCGAGGCGGACGACGAGCTTGCTTGGACAGCCACCACCCACCAGTGTGAGAAAGATAACCGATGAAGGTAAGTTTCTGAAGTTCTGTTATGCTCCCCTCGATGCTTCCGCCTCCCGAGATATAGCTAGTGATACAAGTTGGGCCAGCTAGGCCGTGGTCGCATATGGACCAAGCGAGACCATATTGGCCGGGTGTTACAGGGAGAGACAGCGACGAGGGGCGGCCGTGGGTGTTACAGGGAGAGACAGCGACGAGGGGCGGCCGGGGCACGGCCGCCCGAGGCAGGGACCAACGACAAAGGTTGGGGCGGACGAGGCGTGAGGCAGAGGCGGAGCCGCGCCGGGCCTGGGGCAGCCGAGGTGAGGGGTCAATTCTTTGTCGGTCCACTCGCCAGCTTCCCGCTCCTCACTGCCGTCCGAGGCCAATGGCCATGGTCACCTCCTGCTGTCAGGTTAATCGAAACTCCAGGGCACCGGAGCTCCCGCAACATCTGGCTGATGCTCAACGGCGGAGATCGCACTGGTTTCGTTTCATGTATCTTGAACATTCGAGTCAGACAACATGGAACGTTGGATATTAGATCAATGGCTCAAAGTAGCTAGCCAATTGCATGCGAGAGAATCGCAAGGGATTTAGATAGGTAAGATTCTGCGCTACGAAAGTAATGAAAAGGTGGAGACTCATTTCGGAAAAAAAAAAGTGTAGCAATTTGGTTTGACATGATTTGTCCTGGCTCATTGGCACTAAGCTTCATTTGGCATCTACAAGACCCTTCTTCATCACTTCCACCCCAATGCGAACACTATAAGGCTTCGTTTGTTTTGAAGGGGATGAGAGGGAGACTGAAGAGAAATGATTCCATTACTCTTTAGGTGTGAATTTAATCTCATTCATTCCATTTAAATCTCCTCCTATTCTCCCTCTAACGGAACAGGGTCTAATCCAGCTGTGGAATCCATTCCTACTACTATTAGACCATTTTACAAGGGGGAAAATTAGATCTGAGCTCATGGAAAGAATTATGTGTGCGCGCTCGTGCATTGTTCACGGCTGTTTGACTGTCCTTAATGCTGATTGGGCCTTTGGAACACAGGAACATAAATTTTTTATAAAAAAATCAATTTAATTTCAAAGAAGAAGTGTAAGTCTCAAGAATTTTCCCACCATTTAAAGGAGATCTTATTCGAATGAGACTAACAAATGATTTATAAACTCATTTGCTTTCCTCTGTTGCTACCGAAGGACTTCCAATTCGAGTGTTTTGCAATTTATTTTGGAGGAACCAACGGGGGCTGAGAATAGGCCTGCTAATAGGTTAGGTGAAAATGGGTTTAATGGGTAGGTTGTTATATGGGTTTGATTTGGATGGTTGAGGAAGGATTTTTTTTAACTATTGGGTTGGTTCGGGTTGGGTTTACTGGAAAAGCGGGTTGGATGGGGTTGGAATGGGTGTTAAGTATGGGTTGAAATGGGTTGGTTTGGAGTGATACAATCATTTCCCATTGTATCGGTTGATGGGCGAGATGCATAGCTGCCCTGGCGGCAAGACTGACTGATCTGAACTAGCGATCAATAGCACCATTTGTAAACGGAAAAATGGTCTTGGAGTCCAGTGAAGACTATCTGAATGTCTATACTGCTACTTGAGCGAGGTTTCTTGTTTCTGCATGAACTGTTAAAACCGGTCAGGATCAGTTTGATGAAAATCACAAAAATCAGTTAAAAACTGTTTTAAATAAAAAAAATAAAATTTAAATAAAATTCGGTCGAAATGTTATAGTAAATTAGTCAGTTTTTCCAGTTTATCAAGCGTTTTCATCAGTTTCTTCGGTTTTTAGGTTAAAGTTTAAAACTCACCGATTTTATCGGATTATCCCTTGATTTTACGTGTTTATCAACTAATTTTACCGGTTTACAAAATTGCAAATTTTTCAAATTTTTATTCTTTTAATTTTTTAAAATAAAAATCGAATCAGTTTCACCGCAACCACGAAAACCGGACTAATTTTTCACGATTTAGTTAACCTTGTTCTTGAGATCGAGGACCTGACAGTGTCAGTCACATTATACAAATGGAACCGACGTGCGCGGCCGGTAGCAAACTGCACTGCACTACATGCGAGATGAGGAGTATAACAGACCTGATTACGTTTGCATCGAAAGAAGAAGAAAAAGGAATGGCGGTAGCGTGGGCAAATAAATAGGTTTAACCCATGGGTTTAACCCGTTAGTGGGTTGATTTGGTGTAATTAAAGCAAATGGCTGGGTTGGGTTAGGTGAATTATTTGATTTTATGGGTTGGATTGGGTTGGGGGATAGGAAATATTTTCTTTGGTTTGGATTGGGTAGGGATTGGGTTTCACCCCATTAGCAGGCTTAGCTGAGAAGCGCATCTGAAAATCTCATTCCATCAAAGAGAAGACCAAGCATTTTGTCTCCATAGAAGACATTGATCAGGGCTACATAGTTGCCGAGGCTTAGGGTCTCTTTGTTTCAGCTTCTCAGCTAGCTTTTTCAGATGAAAAGTTAAAAACTTAAAAGTTAAAACAAATAAGATTCTAAAAAGTTCACTTTTGAAACGCTGAAAAGCTAGCTTTTGCAGAAATGAACTAAAAGCTGAAAAGCTCACTGAAAGCTGCTTTTTAGCTTTTGGTGTGTAAAAAAGCTAAATATATATTACAAAAGCCAACATCTAAATTTCATCAACCAGCTTTTAAACTAACGATCAGTCAACTTTTCTAAAAGCTCAAAAGCTTCCGCTCAAATAAAAAGGGCCTTAGAATGAAGGGGAGCCACTCCAACACGCCAAGAACACGTGCACAAAACACACATGGCATGAGATAATACAAAATCGAATGACAGACACATAGAACTCCAGTTTATAAACCCAATCGAGCCCTCGCATGACCGAGCTAGACATAAAACACGCCCCCCGGCCCCACACCCCCCCACCGGGGTGAACAGTCGATGTCGACGAAGCATGCGAGTCGTGCCGAGCCAGGTTTTTGGAAACTGCTAGAGGACCGGTTTTGACCGATTTTAAAAACCCTGCGCCGAGCAGATTGCTATGCAAACCGTCGATCAGTCCAATGAGTGGCAACAATTGCTCAGTTGCTTCTATTCCTCGATTAGGGTGCATCGATCAATGCATGCGTGCAAGAGATTACTAGTTTTCTTTGGCTATGGTAGAGTTGGCCAAATGGGCCGTCTGGCACGGCCCGATCTAAACACAGAAAGGCAAGGCCGTGCTTAGCGGGCCGTGCCGCACTGGCCCACGGGCTCGGGCGGCGGCCCATGGCTCGGCACAAAATTGGTTAATCGTGTCGGGCCACCCATTAGCACGACGGGCTGACAGCCCAACTAGAATAATCTAATATAAAATTGTTGAGATTTGAACTCAAGACCTCAAAAAATTAAAGCAACCACCTTACCAGTGCACCCATACAATGTTGTTTGATTACAAGTAAACTGATTATATATTAAACTAATGTTAATCGTGTTGAGCCGTGTCGCCCACTGGGCCGGGTGGCAGCCCAAGCCTGGTACGCGCCTCGTGCCAGGCCGGCACAGGCCTGATTAACTTTGGGCCGTGCCGTGCTTGGACCGAGCCAGATTCTCCGTGCCTTGGGCTAGCCTGTTAGGCATGGCCCATTTGGCCAACTCTAGGCTCTGGGGCAATTGGTAATGTTTGTTGGGCCAAATTTATGGCTGGTTGTTTGGGAGCTTCATATCGTGGGCTTTTTGTTAGGCTAGAATTATGTTTTCTCGGGCAGAGACGCCCCGAGTTGGATGATGGATGTCTGTGTCACTGCATCACTGGAAGCTTGTAGCCCATTGTCGCTATATAGCATTGTTAAGAAATTAGCTCGCCAAGAGTTGAGCAGTGTTCTTGTTATTCAATGCTAGAGTTGGCCAAATGAGCCGTGCCTAACAAGCCGGCCCATGCCACAGAGAATCTAGCCCAGCCCAGGCACAACATGGCCCAGAGTTAATCAGGCCGTGCCAGCCCAGCACGAGGCGCGTGCCGGGCTTGGGCCGCCACCTCGGCCCAGTGGGCAACACGGTTCAACACGATTAACATTAGTTTAACATATAATCAGTTTAGTTGTAATCAAATAACATTGTATGGTGCACTGGTAAGGTTGTTGCTTCCATTTTTTGAGGTCTGGGTTTAAGTCTCACTCTCCTCACATAGTTTACAACATTTTACATTGGATTATTCTAGTTGGGCTATCAGCCCGTCGTGCTAATGGGCGGCCCGACACGATTAACCAATTTCATGTCGGGCCGTGGGGCCCGAATCTGTGGGCCAGTGTGGTATGGCCCGCTAAGAACAATGTGCCGGCCCGGCCCGAAATACAACAGGTGTGCCTTTTCATGTTTGGGCCGGGCGGCCCATTTGGCCAACTCTATTCAATACTTGTCATTTCTAGATTATTTTCTCTTGGATGAATTCTGTATAATTGTTTTTAGCCTAGCTCCCCGAAAATTTCTAGTATTCGCTATGCCTCTTCCATGAATCTTTGCACTGAATGGATTGTTTTTATGAATTAGGAATCGTGAACATTTGTTGTTTCCCTCGGGCACAAACAACTATTCTCTATGTGATTTTAAATTATTGCGCTAGGTGGTACAAAAAAATTTGATAGTGGAGGAAGGACACCTACTTGGATATTGCACCTGTCGCCGTTAACATCTGAGCATGGACGATGAATCAATTTTTTCCCTTTTCTGCTGCTCGTGCGCCCATGCAGTGTACTATTCACAAAGTTGCCTAGTGCTGGGCCTGCTGGCCTACGCAACACGTGACCAGACAAAAGACCGAGCCGAACATTACTCCGGCCGAAAACCCGGTCGATTCCTTGCGTTGGAAGCAACAGTAGGGCATCAACAACGTTGCGCCGAACCGAAAGTTGATGGTTTGATGAGGTGGATCAATGTTCGGGAGCTCTATTGCGGGTTCGGCTCTGTGGGACCCGTGAAACAAAACCGTGTACAGTTTCCTCTCTCTCACCAACGAAGCAGGGGCAGATAAATTAATTTTATTCAACAATTCACACCATAGTTCACACCGAAACTTGTGTTCGATTTTCGTTTCTGACATCGACGGTTCGCTTGCCGCAATGTCTACGGTTCGATTTACGAACCGTTCGGTTCGATTTTGGGCATACGTTGTGGGTGCTCGGGCCTTGACGAGCCGTGCACTCCGGTTAGGCCGTCCCGCCCCTGCCAGGCAACCGTACCACCACGTCGGCGCCTCTACCCCTGCTCTGCTGCTCCCGCTTGCCTGCCGCACTGTTCGAGACGGCGACGGTGGTCCATCCCGGAGAGGCTCGTGGACCACCTGATCATAACCAACTCAAAAGGCATGGTCCCGACGCGCCCGTGTTGCTTCCTTTTCCACGGACGCGACGGGGGTGCAGCCACGCCGATGTCGATCTAGCTGGTCCGTGCAGGGGCACCGCCGGGTGGTGCGGCGCGACGCGACGCCGAAATATCCTGCCGGCCTGCCGTCGCCGTCCATGAAGACTGAAGGGCGCGCGCGTCGTGCTCTGTCGCATTCATCCTAGGCCCAGCCGTGAATGTGGCCTGTGCGCGCGAGCGTGACCTCGACGCGGACACGCAGGGAATCTTTTCCCTGCACAACGAGTAGTCAGGAGTGAATAGTGATTGCTGTGGCGTGTCTGAAGGATAACACTTCGAATGGCCATAGATGCAACAACGCAAAAGCATGTAGTAGTAGACTGTAGCAATACTACTGCAAGATTCGGTTTTTTCGCTGTGTCGATTTCAAGCTATCCAGACGCCGTTATTCGCCTAGGGCCATGCAACACCTATCTCCAGCGTAGGTTCGTACGCAACGTGCTCGACCCAGCCTTAACAACTCGGAGCACTGCGATGGACTCGCTCGAGTTTACCCTTGATCGAATCGACTACGACAGCCATCCGAAAAATAAGGGACATGGTTACGGTCACCACAAATGATCGGAGGCAGGCACAGATCTGCCGTTCGAAATGCCTACAATCTCTTCCGGCAAATGGAAAAATCTAACCCCACCTGGTAAAGCCGATGTCGAATTCATCAAAAGATCACTAAGGCAAAGGGACTTTTGATCCTGCTCGACGCGCATGAGCATCAAGCCCCGATTTCGACAGGAGAGCTTTACCATTCTCTTCTCCTCGCCCTGCTTTGGTTGACAAGAGCAGCCAACCCGTCGTTCGCGCAACATTGAAAGGCCAGATTTGACAATGCTGCGCACCGTTAAAAGGACGAAGGCGGCTTTTCAGTTTCTTCGTTGGTTGGCTCCGAGGTGTGAAGACTGACGAGAGTCCGTGCCAACTGGGAGAGTGGACAAGAACTGAAAAAAGCGAAAGCGAGAGCCGTTGGTTTGCTAGCACTGTCGTCGATTCGAGGGATGGGGAACTAGTGGCGGGTGCGTGTGTGGGGCTGGGTTCGGACTTGGAAAGGGTGGTGGTACTGGTGCATGGCCATGGCTATAGCCGGGCAACTGGGCCGTGCCAAATGGGCCGGCTTTTGGCCCGCTCATTTTGGCACGGGCCAGACACGGCACGGCCTATGAAAATTTGTGCCGGACCAGCACGGGCCCACCGTGCACACGGCACATTTGTAGATTTATATTAAATAGAGTTATGTTTTCCTTATAAACACAAGCGGAAGTGCAGTCTGGTGGTAAGTCCCCACCTTGTTACACTACAAGTTCGACCCCTCCTGGCACCTATTTTTGCCATATTTCTCTAGATGGGCCAGCGGTCGTGCCGATTTAGCCTGTTTGTCGCAAGCATTTTTGTCATATTTCTCCAAATGGGCCAGGTCGTGCCGATTCGGCCCGTTTGTCACAAGCGGGCCGTGCTGTGGGCCGACAGTGGCACCCGTGGCCTGCTTCAGCACGGCCCGCAAGGACCGTCATGCTTATTGACGGGCTATGCCAGGCCAGACGGCCCGAATGCCCAGGACTAGCCATGGCCTACAGTAATACTAGGACTACGCGGTGTGGTTGGGGACGACGATGGACAGGCCTAGCTGCAGCGGAGCAGTACGACGTTTGTTCGCCGGGACACAGTACGATGTGGCTAAGCATGCCGTGGATGTCTTTGAGAATGTGTCTGGAGATTTCAGCGGACACATGTGGTAAATCGCCGCTGTTACACGCTTCCAACGTTTCATCAAAGACCGGAATCGAACGTGAGCCATGGAGAAATGCTGGACCTACGAACGATGAGCAAATGCAGGAGCAACGATTCCTGCTTGTTTTGGGGGAGAGGTTTCGCTTCATCGGTTGGCAAGATCACCTTTGGTCCCCGGTCTTTCCACAAGGGTCGTACGCCTACTGCCGCTGCGCTGGGGTGTGCATGGCACGGCAGCC